>JAVQJS010029059.1:0-14435 GCA_036024795.1 Galaxias rostratus | reverse complement strand
TCTGTGTCTATTTTTTATTATATATCACACACACACACACACACACACACACACACACACACACACACACACACACACACACACACACACACACACACACACACACACACACACGCTTGCATTGAGATATACACTATACCTCTCAGAGATTCTTGTTGACGGCCATGTTGGGTTACTGTCAGCGGAAAGGCAGAGGAATCGTTTGATTTCTCATTCACTGCAGGGAAGAGAAGGGGAGGGGGGGTGTTCGCAATGGAATTCATTAATTCCAGTGATTTGCCAGTCAAAGCTACTTCTCTTTTTTTCTTTTTTTTTTTACCAGATGGAACATAAACAAACACAATCACACGCAAATGAGTCCAAATGAGATGTGACAGTTGTATTGGGCTTAATTTATTAACGGTGATTATGTGGGCCTCGGCTTCCCCCTGCAGCGAGCGGCGAAGACTGAGGGCGAATAAAAGAAATCAGCAGCTTTAGGAAAAGTGGATTTTATTAATAGTGATGGTGAGAGCGGCTGGCATGATGAGATTCATTTAGGTCCTGATTGGGGCCGACTCCACAGTGAAAGCCATTGTTGTTTTGGCGCGGCGCTCTGAGCACTCAATCCAAGCTGCGGCCATGCTAGAACACTATTGTCACGGGCATGCATGCATAGGATGATGTTCAATAACGGGCTGAATGGGGATTGGCATTGACAATGTTTCACTGGGAAACAAGATTGGTTTTGGACAAAAGAATGGCTCTTCAAATTTAAAGTGCTGACAATTAATACAAGCATTAAAAAACACTTGATGAATCTTTTTTCTCTTTTGGTTATTTGGTGATGAGTGGATGGATAATTTGAGTTTGTTTATAATCGTTATTAATAGTTGACATCTTTCCCAATAAACATTGCTGCTTTATTCTCTTGTCTCCCGCTGCTTGACCTATAGGTGCTGTATCTACTGCAGTTCCAACCCAATCCATCCCAAACAGCTACTCACCCCACCCACGTCTCCGACACAACTGCAGTCTGTGATGTTGGTGGTCCTACGGGGGCGGGGGGTCTCTCCACGCGCCTGTCGTGTGGAGTGGCTCCAGGGGGGAGCAGCAGGGCCACCAGGCACTCCAGACAGAACACCTGAGTGGCATTGATTTGTTTACTAAGCAGCTACCTTGTGACAGCTTGCCGTTTGTCTTTCCGGCGGTATTAACATGGTGAGGCTCACCTGTCCCCTGACTGTGCCACAGCCCGGGGGAGGAGTGTGTTGAACTGGGTCGATAGTCTAGCCTGCTGGGCTGGATGGGGCTCAACCCCCCATGCCTGTCTGGTGCGGTCTGCACGGAAACAGGCAAATTACTCTCCGGGACATTCTCCGGACGAAAGGTCACTGAGGGAGCGCCATTTGAGTGGAGCAGTCACTTAACCACTGAGGATGATGGGGGAAAAAATGGCGAAGGCCTTGCATACCAATCTACCTCACAGTCTGATTGTTCACAATCTACCATCCGATGCATTTCTCCTCCTCCCTCTAAGTCTTAGAGTCTAAGATATTTGTACAACAATGTTTGGCTATTGTTTCTTTTTTTTCTTCAAATGTAACACGGTTTGTACAGATTTGTTTTGCAGGATGTTTAATTAGACAGATTAGCATAATTTGCACGTTGAAACAGAACGGGTAAGCAATAGACGATAGCGATAGACAAAAAGTGTTAATTAGGTGTGAAGATGCATGAAGAATAATTGCCTCCGCTGTAGTACTCTGAGCAGTGGCAGAGTGCTCAAGGCTTTAACGGAACGAGAGGAGGGTTTGGGGTTTGTAGATAACAGGTGTGTTTTGTGTGTATTGTTTGTGTGTGTGTGTGTACGCACGTATTGGAGCGGCTGTGTGCGGGAGCTAAGGCTTCGACTTAAAATGAAACAGCGTGAGCATTAGCATTTTATCCAGTGATACACTGAATCAAACGCTACAACTATACTCTTTTTAATTGAAGAAACAACGAAAAAGACACGTTTCAGACATTACAGTGTCCGAATGTTACAAACTGCAATTGAAAAACATCAAGAACAAAATAACATTCAATGACAAACGATAAAGCTCATAATATTGAACAGAGGACATTCTTTTTGTTGTTAAGGAACTCAATGAGTGTATAAACATTAGTTAGACATATTTAGAACAATGGTTTCGAGTAAAATTTTGAATGAACGACAACTACGCACGAAGTACTACGATGAAACATCTTATCTCTCCGCTCAAAGTCTGCCAGCGTCCCATGTCCCTCATTCTTGTTTTCTCCAATTAGTTCTCAGTCACTGATGAGTGTATCGTCTAGCCCTCCTCGAAGCCCATTACGTGATCTGATTGTGTCGATCTACTGCGCTAATTGAATGCTATCCCTTAGCCGCATTTCTTCAGCAGCGTGAACCCATTCTGCTTTAATTAGAGCGACGAGGCTTCCTCAATCGTAAGAGGCAAACATGTTCCCTCTCATTAAACAGCGCATTAGAGATTGCCTGCCTCAGTGTCACTGTGGCGCTATCCATTTGTAAGATCCGCTGTAAGTGTACAGGGGACACTTTCCCTCTGTGATCCAGTGAGACGCCTCTCTTCTCGCCTCCTCATTCGCACTTTTTTTCCAGCTCCCCTCGCCGCAAAAGTAAGATCTAAAGGGATCTCTTTGATCTCGCCTTGTTTCTTCTACTCTCCGGGCTGAATTTAAATCACACGGCCCAGAACAACGCTAGGATCCCGCTGAACAAGGAAAAGGGAGAACTACGTTATTCTTCTCCTAACTACTACGTTTTAAATAAAGTTTGATATACAACAGAAAAGCAGTGTCTACTGGGAAGTGTATGCTGTTGGGATTCACAACTCTGCAATGTTTGACAAGTCAATTTTGGAACAACATTATTGGCAGACTAGTTTCGATATTTCGCCAGGGGACAAATTGTCTCAACGTTTCTCATTTGTTCAAGAGGGATCAAACTGGGTTTATTCTTTAATCAGTAACATTTGTGTTTGTTTGCCCATAAGTAGTGTCCTAAAATTTAAAATTTTGAGACCCATTGAAATATTCTTGACTTGGCACTTTGCATTATAATAGATATTGCACAGTGCATACTGTGCATGCATATGGAGATATAGTAGCATGTTTCCAATGCCTCTGTTCTCCGATTGTCCAAATGGCGTGCTTTACTTTAACAGTATTCAAGTCCCTATTTTTTGTATTTTGTAAGCACAGATACTGCGTGTAGTAAAAGATTACTGGAGCGTGAAGATATTGACTTGCTCAGGTTGTTTTTAAAGAGCATAGCTTGGCGTTCGCTGACTGTGTGAATGTGGTTTCAGAGGGTGTGTTGTGTGGCTGTTAATGTGTGTTAGACAGTGGGTGTGTGTTGCTTTGGATGTGTGTGTGGCGGTGGGTGTGTGTGGCTGTGGATGTGTATGTAGCTATGGATGTGTGTGTAGCTGTGGATGTATGTGTAGTGGTGGATGCGTGTGTAGCTGTGGATGTGTGTGGGGGTGAATATGTGTAGCTGTGGAAGTGTTTGTGTGGGTGTGTATAGCTGTGGATGTGTGTGTGGCCATGGCTGTGCGTGTAGCTGTGGATGTGTGTGTGGCTGTGGATGTGTGTGTAGTGGTGGATGTGTGTGGGTGTGAATGTGTGTGTAGCTGTGGAAGTGTTTGTGTGGGTGTGTATAGCTGTGGATGTGTGTGTGGCGGTGGATGTGTGTGTGGCTGTGGCTGTGTGTGTAGCTTTAGATGTGTGTTTGGGTGTATGTGGCTGTGGATGTTTTTGTGGCTGTGGATTTGTGTGTGGTGGTGGGCGCGCGTGGCTGTAGATGTGCTGTGGATGTGTGTATGGCGGTGGGTGGGTGTGTGGCTGTGGATGTGAGTGCGGTGGTAGGTGTGGGAGTGTGTGCGGAGGTGGATGGGTGTGGCGGTGTATGCGTGTGCGGCTGTGGATGTGTGTGGCAGTGGCTGTGTGTAGCGGCAGGTGTGTGTGTATGGCGGTGAGTGGGTGTGTGGTGGGCTCCTGTGTGTAAGACCTCGGCTGTTCACGCTTGTTTGGGCCCATGATTGTGGACCAGCTGGAACAACGTCGGAGTCCATACAGTGTTGCTCTCGACTGGGCCCGGGTCACGGCCTGTTTCCACCGCCCTGTCAACATGAGGGATCTCCTGCACACTGGAGACGAAAGGAGGTCGACCCCTCGGCTTGCTGCCGCAGCTCTGCTACCGTTAAGATGTTTTCAAGTGCTCCCAGGACAAACATGGACCTGGACTCTATTTCTACTGCCTGTAAGATTCTGAGTGTGTGTGTGTGTGTGCGTGCGTGTGTGAGTGCGTACGTGCGCGCTTCCATCCTCACCATCGCAAATTCAGCTCTGTCGGACATTTAGTGATGCGTCTTTGTGTGTCATATTCCCATCATCACATTGTTATCTTGTTGGAACCCGTCGTGCTTGATATACTTGATATAAACACAACATCCATCATTGAACTCTTGTGGAACACTTGTTGTGTACGGCAGGGTTTGATGCGCCGTGGTACCCCCATCCTGGCGAGCTCCCAGCCCCAGACAGTTGATCTCTATCAGTTTGTCTCCATTACCACGGGGCTGCACATCGGTGTTCTCCTCAGGCCCACGCAGGCAGGCAACACGGCTGGCATTATGAAGCCTGGTATGGCAGCGCCCTCCCCTATCCGCCTCACCCGCTGCCCTTTTCAGAAAAGGCAGCAAACATGTCAGGGGAAAGGTCGGCCGGCTTTGAATAACATTAGAGATCTTCACAGCCATCCCTTGTTTTTTTTTCTCTCCCCTTTTTTCTTTTTTTTTGTTGTTGCTCCGTCCCTCTGGTCGACGCGTCGTCCACCTCAAATATGTTTTTGGTTCGACGGAGACAACGTGTTGTTGTTAGCTGTAGCTGCTGGCTGTTGTGTTGTTGGGTTTCTCCTGCATGGCCCGGCTGGTCTTTTCCTGCCCTTTGTCTTGCTCTCATCTCTCTCTAGACGGGTGTAAATATGTATGCACTTTGTAGAGCGTCGGCTGAAGGCAGCGGGCCAGAAGGCCAGGAAAAGCAGGTGGAAGGCTTTTTCTTTCAGAGATGGATTTTACACGGCAGCACCCCGGCAGAAACTCGCGGAGGTGGAGGCGGCGGGTTGGCTTTTGTTGTGCTTCGAGCATGCAGGTGGAGAGGGGGCGGCCTAGGAGAAAAAGACAGACATAGAGAGAGAGAGAGAGACAGAGAAGAGAGAGAGAGAGAGAGAGAGAGAGAGACTCAAGCTTGGGTTGTTTCTACGCTGCTCACATGGGGGCAGTGTTGCTCTGCCTGACTCTCTCTGCGTCCCTCAGTGCCACTTTTCTCGCCTCCTCTTCCTCCTCCCCCTGCTTCTGACGTTCTTCATTTACCCTTACTGCAGAGGCATGCAGCAGTCAGCTCGCCCCTAGCCTGCCTCACCGGTCCTGTCATCCCTTGCACACACAGACACATAGAGTTACGTCATTGTAAGGAGAATGGGGAGGGACTGAAGGGGTCCCTGAGCTGCATTGACTATGCACTGGACCGCTCTCAACCCTTAGCTGAGGCCTTCAACCTGGCAACCTTCTTGCATACGTTCAAACGCACGCACGTGCACACACACACACACACACACACACACACACACACACACACACACACACACACACAAACTGGTGTCATGGTAGACAGTGTGTTTGAGTCCCTGCATCAGGCCTCCTCTCCGCTCTCCGTACGTGGGGGTGTGTGCGTGTGGGGGCCAGTAGCCGTGGACTCCAGGAGTGCAGCGGGCTCCACTGCTGTCGAGTGTCAGCCTGCCACAGCGGGCTCCCTGGCCATCGCTCTCCTTCACGACACCCCATCGACCGGCGAGGCGGTGCCGTTTCACTCTCCAGGCACTCAGCCCCCCCACCCCCCCCTCCTCCTCCTCGCTCTCCTCCCCCTCCTTCTGCTTACTCATCCTTTACTCAGCAGCAGTGGTCGGAGGGAAGCTCGCTCCACTCTGCCCTCTCATCCCTACGGATGTTCCAAAGCCAAATGGAGGGTGTGGCTGCTGACGGCCTCCGTGCGTTCGATACTGCAAGTTAATAGGAGCAAGGGCCCTACTTTGGTATCCCTATATGATGCCTATCCAAATTGCAAAATTTTCCTCCACGTTCAAAACCTTTGACTGAGGAACACCATGTCTTGCGTATGTTTGCTGTCTATATCCGTGTACCACAGAGATACATTTCCTTACTACATGAGTACGCTGCGTTCTCCACCAAGCCGTGGGCGGGCGAGGGAGAGAGGCAGAGAGAGACAGAGAGAGAGAGAGTGAGAGTGAGAGTGAGAGAGAGATGGTGTTCTGGACAGCTCTCGGCTGTTCTAATAGACAGGCGGCCCCACCAGCAACAGAGTGCTCAGACGTTATCAGTCGAGCTCGGCTGCCCTCGCGGCGGCGGCGGCGTTGGCGGCGTCCTCTTAACTGACGTTTTGCTGGGATGGAATTTAGCGTGGCATCAGATACTGAGGCACAAAGGCATTCCTGAGGAAAAATACAAACGAGGAGGAGGGGGGTATTGCAACAGGCCAGGCTTATCCAGGACTCACAAAGGCACCCGCGTCTGATCCACATTTCATCTGTTTTCATCAAGACAGCCTGTCGCTGGTGTCTGGCCAGAAAGAAAGAGCTCATTTTCCCCGCCGTCAGTGGAGAAATGTGCTTTTCTCTTTTCTGCTTCAATTTCCCTCGTTGCTTGCAGTGGTCTGCCTCACTGGCCCCAGCCCACACTTAAAAACTACCCCGATCGATTGGGGATTTAAGGACAGGCTTATTCAAGGACGCCCAAGTAAAAAAGCTCAGTCCTTACTTTACATGGACGGAATGGTTTACTGTTGGAGCGGCAAGCTGAGGACTTAAGGGGCTGATGGGGTCCAGACGCTAACACTTCCCTCCCCCTCTACCCCATTTTGCCTTCCAACCGCTCTCCATTCATCCGTCGCGGTCCTCTGGGACCCCAACAGGCAGACGCGTCTACGTGTGTAAACTGAACTCCAGCCACTCACCTTCAGCACAGAGAGAGAGGGGGGGGGGGGAGAGGGTGCTTCCCTCAGTTCTATCAGTTGTTTGCATGCACAACTTTCACACCGCGCGCCTTGAAGTGGCAGCGATGCATTAGCGTGACAGTTACCATATGATGGAGAGTCACACGACGCGGTCGTCTTTTTTCTGTCATGCCTGACAGCTATCTGCCTCTCTCTCTCTCTCTCTCTCTCTCTCTCTCTCTCTCTCTCTATCTATCTCTCACTGTCGCTCTCCCACTCGGTGCAGTGCATCCCCCGCTAAGCCTGTGTTTCCCAGGCTACGGTGACTTCAGCAGACTAAAGGCGTTCCACCGCCTAATCCCTGGCGCCTCTAGGGGCCGGCTTTTCTACCTTGGAGCCCTCTGAATCAGATAGCCTCGCAGGCTTTGTTCCGCACGCTCACGGCCGCTCGGAGCCTTTCTCCTCCGGGGGGGGAGTTGGGCACAGAGTGATTGCATCCCCCGGCCTCCCGTGGAGAGAAACGCCACCTCGCTTTTTCAAAGGCCGTCCACTTTTCGAGATCTCCTCAGGCTGGAGTGTCTTTCCCTCCCTCGCTGGACAGAGGCAGGGGGTCCGGTAGAGGAGGGAGGAGCTGGAGTGGGCAAGCAGGGACTCACTGCACCCTCCCCTTCTGCTCCAAGCTGCTGGGTCAGCGTCCGGCAGCCGCCTCGTGAGGAGGGCCGTGTAGATAATGCAGGGGAACGTGTCTGTGTCTGTGGCTGTGACCATCCGCCGGGCAGCACCGCTCCCCACGCTTGGGGGTTAGCCCCGCTAGGAGTAGCTATGACTATGACCATGGCCATCGGCCAGGCTGCATAACGAAGCCAGCTGAGGGTTAGCCCCGCTAGGTGTGGTGGTGGCTGTAACCGTCTGCATGGCTGCACCACAAAGCCAGCTGGGGGTTAGCCCCCTCTAGGAGTGGCTATGACTATGACCATCGGCCTGCCTGCACTGTGAAGCCAGCTGGGGGTTAGCCCTGCTAGGAGTGGCTGTAATTTCCTGGCTGCACCGTGAAGCATTCTGTGGGTGAGTTCGCACGCTCCCATCAATCAGCACTACCTCTGTTATTGAGTGACGCGTGGTGATCTGCCGGGTCCATGCTGCCTGTGGCACAGCTGTCGACAGGGGGCCAAGACAATGCACATGGCAATGCCTGTTTGATCAAATATTTGGGTGTGCAAGTGTAAAAATATTGTTTGTATCTTTACTTTGAGGCACCTAAGGTCATATTTGTTTCTGAGCCCCCAAGCTGAATGGTAATTTAATGTTGGTAAGCAGTGCGTGCGTCATCTAGACCAAAAAAAACAACAGATTTACTTTCTCTTCCAAAAGCAGTCAATGGGACTCACAGCCAAACCATTTATCCCTGTCTCTCCTTCAGCAGCGGGTTGTAAAGCGCTGGGCGAGTTCCCCTGATCAACGGTTTGGTTAACGGCTCCAGTTCGGCTTAATAACAAAGGGATGGAAGGAGAGAGGAGAAGGAGAGGTTTAAGAGGAAACCGGCTGACGGCTCGAAACACATTCACGTCGACCCGTGAATAAATCCTTTCTTACGCCCACGACTTCCCCCGCATGCCAACCACGAGGAAGGCTGATGCCGTGACAATCTTGTTCGAATCATTTTGAAGAGGCCTCGCAATTATCAAATTGGACAAGCAGATGTTGGTTTTCCCTCACAGCCTTTTCAGAATCCATTTCCGCCTGCACAGCCCTTGAATTGGGCTGTTTAAGAGTGAATAATATTTGCCCTAGTCACCGTCGCGGTCCAGAGTCTATCTGGGGACAGAGTGTGTAGTTTGGGGTGAGTGCAGGTGCGTACAGAAACTTGCTCTGGAATATACGGCGACTGGTCCAGACGCTCCTGTAGAGCCAGGCTGTCTGTGCAGACGGCAGACGCAACAGCCCCCATCCCACCTTCCCCCCTGTCCTTACACGGTCTGCTGTCCTCGGCCGTAATGAGCGCCAAGCCTCCTTACCCCCTCTCCCTCCTCCTCCTCCCTCTGTTTTTCCATTTCTCATTCCTCACATCCCCCCTCTCTGTGCATTTGGAGGCCAAACACAAGCTGCCAGGCCCCCGGAAGACATTGGAACTGGTGTTTGGACTGTCAGTCATGGCAGGTCCTGGTCCTGGGTACTATTGGACTGAGACCTGTGCTTGGTCATAGAGCGCGGTTTACCTCTGCCTGAATGGAACTTCTGATGTAGAACGATTCCAATGATAGCCTTTTCCTGATGCATTGCAGTTCAAACCCTCGTCTCGTTAAGACAGCATCTATGTGAGCGTTCGATTAGCCTTTTTATCAGGCACCCTCAAGAGCCTTTTAGAGCTGCTTGTTAGAGCTGCTTAGGCTGTTTCTGACAAAGTTTCGGTTCACAGCTATCTTTCTAAACGAAAGCGAGGGTTAGCGAAGGACAAATAGCATGCTTCCTCAGCGGTAACTAGAGGCTGGTGGGAATGGCTGTGCGAGCAGTGTGTTATGTCACCCACCAGGAGACAAACCCGATAGCCTTGATCCAGTTCTCCAGCATCAAGCACCCGAGGCTAGCTCTTCAGAGACGCGTTTTGCTGAGATCCGTCCCAAATATATACATATTTTTTTTACTTGTTCATGCACCTGGCCCGTTTTTAACCTGTTATTTGTACAAGAGCATTGGCCATCGTAATGTCTACAAAGTTGTCTCTACCTACCTGGCGCACTAAGCGAACCACTTGCTGTGCCTTTGACAGCGTTCACTCATTCAAAGAGAGGCACTCTGAAATTTCAGGTTCAGAACTTGTGTGAGGGTCAGCATGTGTGCGTGTCCTGTTCTGCATGTTATTTTCCCCCACCTGGCGTTCTCTCCTATCTAGGTTCAGTGTGTGGTTCTCTGCGTCTCGTTCCCCTGCGTGGTGAGGAACCATGGCGGGCTTAGATTGCGTGAAAGGTAACGGAGCAATTCAGATTCGGGCCACCTGGAATATGCAAGGGCCGGTTGATGGGCCAGAGAGCTCCCTGTGTATGTGTGTGTGTGACTGCGTGTGTGTGCACAACACGAGTGAGTGTGTATGTGATTGTTTGCTGTTGCTTCCATGGTGTTTTTGTGTTGATGTTTTAACTGGTGTCTGTGAGTGGTCAACAGTAACTACAATCCTTTGCGTGTGCGTTCCTTCATATGTGTCCCTGCTTTTCTTTTGTATGTGTGACCCCCTGCCTGTAATCCCTAATCACCCACAGGTGCCATTGTGTTGGTCTGTAGGGTGTCACAACACCTTGCCCCCCCCCCCGCCCCCAAACCAACAGTCCCCCTTCCCCGTCGCTCCTCTCTCCTCCGTGGCACTCAACCAGGTTGCTTCTTAAAGTGAGCCGACAGCCTTCAGCACAAACCCCCCTCATTGTCAGTTTCCAGGCCTCTGCATAACATTGGAACGGAATATTTGGCTGCCTTGGTGATTATGTGTGCGATGGTGTTTGTTCTCGCTGTCTCTCTGTGTGTGTGTGTATGTGTGTGTGTGCGTGCGTGCATTTGTGTGTGTGTGTGTGTGAGAGAGAATGTCTCTTTTTATGCTCCATCGTTTTTCAAAATCTTTTTATTTTTGCGTCTACCAGCTCTCTCACCCACCTGGCACATCACTGTCGGAGGAAATATCAGGCCCCATTGAAGGAAAGTGGCATGGGATAGCATTTCCTTCGCACTCCATTTCAAGCATGGTATCGAGGGGCCCTCGGGTCAAACAACTATTTGGTTGGAGGACAGTTTACCTTACTGACAGGAGAGTCAAGGGAGCTCACCAGCCGCCATATATAGCAGGCCTGACCTTTGGGAGGCTGAGTAGAGCCTCTGTGGAGAAGTGAGAGGTCGGAGCGGCGTTAGGGACAGTCACAGTGTAGATGATGGAGGAATGGCTAGGGGCTTGTATGAGCTTTGAAGATGAGCTGACTCAGGGCTGAAGAACAAACAGGTTCTATTTTATGTAATCTCTGCCTGCCTGCCATCCTGCCTGCCTGTCTTTCTGCCTCCTAGTCTGCCTGCCTGCCTGTCTTTCTGCCTGCAAGTCTGCCTGTCTTTCTGCCTGACACTCTGCCTGCCTGCCTGCCTGCCTGTTTTCAGCCTGTCAGTCTGCCTGTCTGCATACCAGCCCGCTAGTCACTCTCTATCTCCCCTCAGCTTTTCATTGGATCCCAATTCATGCCAAGCTTCATCCATTCAAACCTTACGTAAGGAATGTGCTACTGCAATTTCTCTCATAACAATTCCAAGGAAAAAATTAAACAACACCTGTCCTATTGCATTAACATCTGTTATCCCAAAATAAGTCGGTGTGGTCTGAAATGTTCCAAGGTGTAGGGATTGTAACCTACCTTCTGTTTATACTGATTTAAAAAGAGGAAAACTCTCCCAGGATGTTTTGACTGGTAGAGCTTTGGACTCTGACTGAACCGGTCATTGGTTCATGGGCCCGGGAGCGCGCACACACACACACACACACACACACACACAAACACACACACACACGCGCGCGCACACACACAGGCATGCAGGCAGGCAGACAGACAGACACACCACAGCTGTGCCAGAGGAGAAGAAAAGGCGGAGCGGGCCAGCTATTGCCACTGCGGTAGGAAGGAGAGGGAAGTAAAGGGGGAGGGATGGGAGGAGGAGGACTTGGCCCAGCTTCACAGCCTTGACCCTGCCACCTGGCCTGAGTCTTTAGGAGCAGAGGGAACAAGAAAGGAAAGAGAGAGTGAACAGCAGTTGGTGAGAGAGAGAAAGAGAGAGAGATGAAACAATAGAGAGATCAATAAAGAAAGTGAGCAAGAGAGAGAGCAGTAGAGAAAACGAGAGAGCGAGAAAGCGAGAGAGAGAGTGCAACAGAGATGGAGCTAGAGAGAGCGGGCGAGAGAGACAGAGAGAAGGGAGCCCAGGGGCCAGGCCGGGCGTGTGGGATGGTGTGGGGGGCTAATTGAGGCTAATGAGTGAGCGCTCTCTCTTCCAGCGTGTGCTGGACTAATGGGAGCCGGGGGAAGTGAGCTGTGGGTCAGTGCCTGCTGCTGGTCAGTCAGGCCGGCTCAGCACGGAGGCCACGGCTGTCTTGCACAGGTGGCCGGGCGGCTAGCTGCACGTCTGGAGGGCACAGCCCCACGATGGCTTCAGCTGAGAAGGGAAGGGAGGGCGTGGCATGGAGGTGGAGATGGACGAAGGCCGGGATGTGGAGCGAATCAACTTGACTGTTGTCAACGGGCGGAATGTCAACTGTTGTGCTCTGCATTTGGGTTCTGCCTCGCAAACGTTTGCATTTGGAACGTTAAGGCTCGAAGATTAAAAAACAAAAACTAAAAAAATCGATTCAATACCTTCCGAAATCTTGCACTCCATTTACTTAGCAAATTTCAAAGACTTCTAATGCTTGTATTTGAATCAATCAAGAAGAGGATGTAGTTAAATGGAGTCTCTGGAGTGTTGCAGGGGCCGTTGGGAGTTAGTGACAAGTTACACAACAAACTCTCTGGAAAGCCAGGCCTTTGCCAAGAAACCTCAAACTCAGTGCTGCATTCTTTATCAGCATTCCGCTCCTGTCGCATGCCATTAGGGAAACAATGACTTAGCTCCCTGAAGCTAATCAGGGATTGGTGGCTGGGGGTGCAGGAGGTCTCCATGGCTTTGCCCTGTAGCGTCCTACCTTGGAATGTTCTCCACATTAACCTCATTCCTGTCGTTACGGACGAGCTGGGTGCTGTGACTCAGCAACCTGTCGTACCAGTAGCCATTTGACCCAACAGCCACCTTACAATAAGGACCTCTCTGTATTTACTGTGACTTAGGATCAGATCCGAAGATGGCTGATTTACTTAGGCCAATTTTGCCCCAGTTTGATCATCGGTAAAGCAGAAGTCCTCACATCCAACAGCACCCAGTCTGTGGCCAGCTGGATGAACTCATCTCATGAAAAGAACGGAGGGGAGGAAGTTTATTCCTTCTCTCTCAGGCATTGTGATCTTAACCACAGATGTGAGAGGCACTGGAGCTGTGGAAGGACCCCCTTTAGCCCCCTGACAGGGCCCTCAGAGGCGTTTCAGGCACTCAGGGATCCACTCTCACCACACGAGCCCAGGGAGCGGAGAGCTCCAGCTGGGCTCAGCAGTCGGGCTGCTCCCCCGTGACAGGCAGCCTTAATAGCCCAGCCGGCTTGTAACCTCCCCCCCTTAGCAGCGTATGTGCAATCCCACTGGGTCCGCTCCGGCTGAAGGCAGGGAGCGGCGCAGGAGGAGACAGGATGGCGGGAGACAAACTGTGTGAGGGGGGAGGGGGATTTGAAGAGGCCACACTAAACCAGACCTCCTCTTATTTCTGGGGCGGGAAAACGCGCCTTACTTTTTGGATCGGGAGCCCTGCCTGTCTCTCTGTGGAGGCTCTGTGTGAAGTGAAGTTGGGTAGAGGTCGTCTCCCCACTGGCTTGTCGAACCGCTGGCCCTCTGCTCACCACCATCGGCTCCCAGGATCACGAGCTCTGGACACCTCTTGATGAGAGGTGGCCATTTTGGTCTCTGCTGCCCCTGGTGATACCCTCAACCCTAGAATCTCAAGTCTTTTTGGTTGGCTATTCTCGCAGACCTCACACTCAGATAAGACTATTCAAGTATTTCTATATTTGTATTTTGGGGGGTTGGTAGCTTCAAGTCAATGAGCCACCACATGACTAAGAGCATGGATTGAACTGTGGTCTCGTGTGGTTTTGGGGCCAAAGCAGCAAACACCATGAGCGCCAACCACAACATCCAAAACTCCCCCACTCAGCATTCCCCAGACCTCTCTGAGCACTGGCTCCCCCACAGTGTGGATGACATGCTCCAACCTATTACGCCCGGTACATTAAAGCGTGTCCCAGAGTCTTATTCTGTGGTCCAACGCTGAGCTCCTGGCCTGGCCATAAGCCCCTCTATCAATCCCGCCGAGGTTCTCCGTCCCTCCTCTCTCGCCCCCGCCCCTCTCCCCTTCCCGCCCCACCCCGCCTCCCTCTCCCCTCCACTACCCCCCCCCCCCCTTCTCTGGCTCTAATCCCTGCCTCATCTCGGGTGTCTACCTGTCAAGCAGTCGTTCAGGCCAGAGCTTGGACCGGTGAGCTGAGGATATATCCTCCCTCCTCCTGTGGTTGGCCCGGCGCAGAGAGACGGAGAGAGGGAAGAGAGAGAGAGAGAGAGAGAGCGCTGCTCTTATCCTCTAAACACTCATCAGATAAGACGGGAGGCTAAGAGGCTAGGGATCGGGTCCCCACGGAGGCAAAAGGATCCCCCCCTCGCAGCTACCGTCCCCTACCTCCCTCCCTCTCTTTCTCCCTCTGTACTCTCTCTATCTCAGCCACCCTATCTCCCTCCCTTCCTCCC
>JAVQJS010029044.1:0-20338 GCA_036024795.1 Galaxias rostratus | reverse complement strand
CTAAATTGTCCATAGGTGTGAATGTGTGTGTGTGAGTTATTGTATGTCTATGTGTTAGCCCTGCGATGACTCGTGATCTGTCCAGGGTGTATCCCGCCTCTCGCCCAAAGTCAGCTGGGATAGGCTCCAGCCCCCCCGTGACCCTGCATAGGATAGGCGGTTCTGACAATGGATGGATGGATGTTTAGATGCCTACTGTGTAACTTAAAGATGTTTCTTCTTTTCACAGAGAAAGGAGTCATTGCCCCGCCCGTGTTCATATTTCAGAAGACTGCCCTATCAATGAAGGTAAGGTCAATGAAGATCATGCATCACCTTTAAGTTGCATCTAAAAGGTCGATGTCCTTTACAGTTGTTGCATTAGATCAACCTCTTTGTCCTCTCTTCACATTTATTGTCAATCTATTTTCTACAGCGGAGAGCTGAGAGATCAGAAGAAGAAGCGGGTAAGAACACTCACTCTTTAAATTCTACATGTCAGAAACGCAAGGACAGCAGAAGTCCTTATAAACTATCATCTTCTTTCAGTTGTTGGAGCCTGTCCAAATAAAAGAATACGATCTTTCACCTACCCAAACCCTCGAGGTCAGGATGGTGAGTTTACGTTGCAAAGTCAAACTTAATGTAAATCTGAGTCGTAATCTAACTTTCTCGATTGAATATAGCTCCATCCAGTGTGGTGAGTGGTTAACATGGTTGCTTATTTGTTCGAAGGTACTTGCAACAAAAGAAAACGATCAGTCTCCCTCTCTTTCCCACCACCCCCTCCCGGTAAGACTTTGAAGACAGCCCTGGCGCTGACGACACTTTCTGTCAAAAGCAAATATTGGCTTGTCAAGGGTTTTCTCAGTGCACGTCACAGTGCACACAGTTCATGTGAAATGCTTTTATGCTGCAGGCAATACAGGAGAAATGTATTCATGTAAATACACATAATTGTAAGGTGGTGTATAAAGTATTAATCTTATGGCTATTTCGAAGTTTGTTTCATCAAAGTAAACTTAGAAAGCTTTTACCCACATCAGAATGTCTTGGGATTCTGTTTGTGTATTTTGCATAAAGTACAATAAAGCTGGGCAAGTTCGGCAGACTTACTTGAAGAATAGCCCTTCCAGTGTGTTCCTCCCTGCAGCAGCACTATTTGTCAGTGGGGTAGTCCGACAGCAGACTTCCCTATCCTTGTTTCCCCTCATGCTCCTACCTCAATGCCTTTCTTTTTGGAAAATGGCCTGTTTTGTTTTCAGTTACCACGGTTACCCAGAAGTTCAGTTTGTTTAGTCTGGTGACATGCACACATGATTATTGACAACTTTAAATAGTTGTCAACAAAAAAAAGTATTGAGGCATTTTAATACAAAATAAATATTGATATCAGGGCCTAATTAGTAATATAATAATAGATTGGCAATTGACATATAGTGCTTTCAAATACTAATGCAAATAATTATGTGTGTTTTTGGGTAAACCTTTTTTCCTTCTTTTTCAGTCTCTCAGTCAAATGTGTTCATGTGCAAACAAAACAACAGGTCAACAGAAACAAGTATGTGTTAATCCTAAGCAGGTTGTTTAGAATATGAAGCACTGATTTCCATACATTTGTTTTATTTCTGCCTCCGTTTACAACATTGTCCTTGGCCTACACCCTCCTCGTATACTGTAGTGCCAGTTCCAGACAGGGTGAGAAGATCTTTACTGAGGCCTCCTCATCTGCTGCCCCCTCAACCTTGGAACATCTCAGGGCAGTCATACCTAGCTGAGGTCTGACACTGCCTACATGTACAAACACACATTATTTAACTTCTGCTCTCTCACCCAGCTCTCTCTCTCTCACACACACACACAAACACATGCCTTGTCCCAAAACAGCCTGGATGTAGGGTAATGGTGGGGCATGGCTAAGACGCCACAGTAAGATAGATATTCTTTGAACAAGTGAGGAGAAGGAGTACAGCTGAATACAAACCTTTAAGGGTATTTGCAGTTCCATGCCTACCTGAGGGACCTGTATGTTCTTGTTTGACAGCCAAATCCTTTGTGGGAGGCTGTCAAAGTTTAAATACCCTAGAGCGGTTTGAATCGGGTTCTAATGGGTTATCTTGGCATTCACACAGCTACTTATATATCTTTGATACTCAGACTAGACCGCTGGATAATTGTATGACCAAAGCTTTTTTTGGTAGAAAATTATTTAAACTCGTTCCCTGGTCAAAAATTATAACTGTAAAAATCAAACAAATGTTCTTTTCAACAGGTCAGCTATAATAACTCAAGGGATATTTGCAGTGTGACGACTCACCAACCACCTTCTTTAATTCACTCAGCTCAAGGTCACAGGTATGGCCTGGCTGCAAGTGCATGCACACTAACACTGTGTTGTGAGTCAGCCGTGACATTGGAACTTCAGGCTTTGTGGAGTTGAGTTTGACATATATTGAGTCTCTTCACTTCTCAATCTCCCCACAGGTCTAAGGCGAACACCTCCACTTCGGCTAGAAACCAGTTTGTATTCGGGGAGAACATGAGCGAGCGCGTTCTGGTGAGTTGTGAACTTGAACTGTAGACGTCTTACATGAATGGATAGCAATAGGCAACATGTTAATAAATGACTGTGACTACATGTTCCTGAGTTATGTCATTCTCCACACCTCTACTTCCCTTCATTAGCCACCACACAAAACAGTCAGCATGGAATCTGATTCTGACTGCAGCTCTTCCGAGGCAGAGTCCTCCAGCTCTGAGTCCGGTCATAAAGGTACATCTTGGGATTTGTCTTATCGTAGCTTGCCCCTTCTTATATGGATAACCATAACCATGGACCTTGACAGTGGCAGACTAAACTTTGTTTCCTTTCAGTGGAATTAAGTGCAGCCAATGTGATTAAACTTGAAAGTAATGTTTTTATGTTGAGTGTTTATTTTATATTTATCTGTCTACTTGATAATTCATGTAATTAGTGATATGGTTCTTGTCCTGGTGGAACATAAAGATTGTATATATTTGTGTGTGTGTGCGTGTGTGTTTGTGTTCTGTATAGAGGCTCCTTGGCCCACACTGAAGGAGTCTGCTGCAGCCTGCACAGGATCCTACAGCAGGCCCCATCTACTCACCCATGTCCGACTTTTCACTGGAGAGGAAAAGGAGAGCAATGTTGTGCAGGTAGAGAACAATCTCTTAGTAAAACATATGTAATGTTGTGATGTGCTCTGTCAACACCTGACTGCATTCAGTGTTTTCTTTCAGCTGACGTGTAGCCTCTTTGTCCTGGAAAAAGGGACTCAGTCGTGGAGTGAGCGGGGGAGAGGAGTCCTTCGACTCAATGACCTTGCCTCGGGGACCAAGGGGTGTCTGCAGTCCAGGATAGGTGGGTTGAAGAGAAGAACAAAAAAGAAGCGTGATTTAGACGGAAAGATGGTCACAGGGAGGGAAAGGAGATTTAACATTCATGCACCGTGTCTGTTGACTGATCTATTCCTCCTTCATCCACAGTGATGAGGCACCAGGGAAGTCTGAAGATCATTCTCAACACAAAGCTCTGGCCTCACACACACCTCCGCCGGCCGGCCCGCCGCAACCTCCAGCTGACAGCCACAGACGTGAAGGGTGGAACCCTGCGTGTCTTCCTTATCCAGGGCAGTGCCAGGGACGTAGCCCGCCTCTATGTTGCCATCCACCATCGACTGGTGGCCCTGCGCTGTGCAGTAGGAGGGCCTGAAGCTGAGGCCATGGGGGCCAGAGACCGGCACGGCAACAGTGAAAATGAAGACGAGGAAGAAGGGGAAAGAATACACTTGCCATGCCCTAGACCTGGTATGAATACGATTTATGATGTAATTCAATATTACATTGAATAAAACAAAAAGTATGCAGATTGTTAGAGAATTATTTCATAGGGTAACTTTGGAATGAGTCCCGAAGGCACATGTCCCACTGGCACTAATGTAGGTCGAACAACAGCTGTTAGCAGGTGGTACCCGCAGACATGAAACCCGAGGAGGGGCTCCATAAATTGTCCTTGAATAATACCATACCAATCTCTTAGACCCAGGACAGAGAAAGCACCAACATTTTAAATGTATCATTAAACTTACTTACCAAAAATATTGGTTTTGCGTAAAGATTAGATAGATCATATATCCTTGTTTTAAACTACATTAAGGGAACAGACCTTAATGGGACTGACATGAATTTTAAAGCTAGTTAAGGCATCCATTCAGGACATTTAATTGTGTTTCGCTACATTGACATTTACCACCAAATGGCAACGTCTTAAGCCTGGCATCATGGCCGGATGTACAATCCCACCCGATATACAATCTCATCCTTGACATTTACTATGGCCATGGAAGTAACAATCTGAGCATCAAAATGAGTTGTTGGCGGGCAAAAGCTAACTGCAAGATTATTTCTCCCTCCCATTCCAGTATATATGGATGTTATGACAATATTTACGACATCTGTTCCCTGTACTAAAAGGCTACTAAGTAAATTGAATGATAACCTTAAAAGGAGTAGAATGAAAGTAAAACCAAGCAAATCCAGAAGCATATCAGTTGTTAAGGGACAATTGTTCTGCTCTTCATAGTTGAGGATCCAATTCCAACTGTGATTGCAAAAGCCTGTCAAAAGTCTAAGAACTACTCCTAAATACTCAGAGCAGTAGGATGAATGAATTAACGAACTGAACAGAGGCCTAGACAACATTGAGAAGTCAGGAAATCTATAACTATGGTGCCTACAGTTTAGACTTCCACCCCGGCTCATGTGGCCATTGACAGTGTATGGTGTACCTGTCACTAAAGTTGAAAAGCTAGAAACAACAGTCATCTTTCATGCTAGTAGATGGCTAAGGGTGCCATGGTGTCTTAGTAGCGTAGCTCTTTATAGGAAAGGAGTTCTGAAATTACCGCTTACCGGGCTTACAATTTAAGTGCACTGAAGCAGGATTTCAAATGACACTAAAGGAATCCCGAGACTGTATGGTAAAAGAAGCGGCACCTACATTCGCCACATGAGAGAAATCCAAAAGAGGCAGTTCTGCAAGCAAAAGCAATCCCAAACAAATGTAAATAGTAGGACAAGTACAACATGGACGAGGGGGATTTGGACTTGGTACAAGAGACAGTCAAAAGCAACCCCTTTGGAACAACGCAAATTCGTGATAGAACAGATACATAAGCAAGAGGAGGCAACAAGGAGCAATACAACGGTTTCACAAGCCAACAGGGGCGATAGATTTACTGGGAAAGTGCAGAGTAAATGAAAATTACCTGAAAAGACCTGTGGGGAAGGGAATACACAAGAATGAGGTTAACTGTTAGGTCAACCTATGACGTATTGCCAACACCGACAAATCTCAACCAATGGGTAAGTGAGGATCCAACATGCCCCCTCTTTGTCAGGACAGCTAATTTCAAACACATGATGGCTGAGTGAAAGATGAAACTTACTCAAGGAAGATACACCTGGCGTCAAAATCAAGTACTAAAATGCTTGGCGGAAGCAAATAGAGCATAGGCACTCAACAGCTAATGCTTTGCCAATTGGAGAGGAGGGCGACATGCAACTCATTCGCGTTGTCATGGAGGGAGTTCCAGGAAGTAAGAGGTATGGAGCAAAACAAAGCTCAGGGCAGCTGAGGAGAGCATGTGATTGGAAAAAACTTGCGGATGTTGGCCAACAACTGAGGAGTCCCATCGGAGATGGCAACAACCAACTTAAAACCAGACTTACTACTCTGGTCCAACACACATAGAACTATTTATTTTATGGTTCTAACAGTCCCAAGGGAGGAAGCTATAGACGAGGCTTAAGCTGAGGCAGAACAGCAAGGTTAGAAAACAAAGGTGTGTACTGTGAAATTTGGATCCTGTGGATTTGTGGCAATATCAACAACCAAACTATTTGAGGAGTTAGGGATCTGCTGTAAAAATGTGCATCAGACCATGAAAACTATATCAGATATAGCAGAAAGAAGAAGCCAGTGGCTGTGACTGAGAGAAAGGATCCCTCTATGGGCACTAAAGTAAAGTGTGATCTCAGTACAAAGGTATTAAAGGTAAGTCTTTCTTGCAGAGCATCATTTTTCAAGCTTGCAGGAACGGGACTAGGGAAAGAGAGTGAATACAGAGGGGGGTGGCTCTGGGATGTCATTGTTCACCATTAAGCCTTCTGGGGGTGTCGTGGGCCCAAATAACCAAACATCTGGGATAGTGGGTGCCTACTTGAAAACTCTAATGACATATCTGCTCTCAACCTAAGTCATTTCAAAAATGTTTTTAAGTGCTAATCTTGGAATATGGCATGATGGATTTTATAACATCCTATCCTGTGTATATTGAATTTAAACACAAAGCTTTAGCTTGTGGTTGTACCCACCTGGTAACCCAGGCAACAAAACACATAGGCTGTAACAATTATAGTGGAATGTATTTTGATGAATACAATTAGAAAAAAATATTAAAAATTAAAAAATGTATTCAAATTAAAAAAAATATTTCAATTATAAACCTTAATCAAATGACATCCTATTCACTCAACCATGCAACCAACCTTGTACATAAGGCCATATTACTTACCACACAATCATCACAAATTATTCCCAAGAGCAGCACTTAGGCCTGAAATATATTTGATCCCATGGTCACACACAGAAATAACATATAATTATGAAAGAAAAGTTCGCATGAAAACTACTTTTATTATGTTAGATTAACAACGAGAGATAGAAAATAAATGAGATTGTACAATGCATCTTCAAATGTAAGTTTGGTTGTTGCTATACACTGCGTTCTTGCTTTCTGGCAGGAAAAGTGAGTGGACTGCTTCCGGTACTTCAAGATTGCCCGTGAACGCTTGAAAAACTAAAGAATTAAGCTACTTATGGTCTCATATCAACTACCAGAGAATATATCAAATGTCATCAAGATCTGAACTGAAGCCAGACCACATGTCCTGTCTGTTATTCAGAGGCATTTAGGGATACAGAAAATATAAATAACATTGCGTTCCCAAGAGCACAATTTCTAATACACATTGTGAAAGAATACAAAGGAGAAATCTGTCAAAGAGAAATATTGGTCTTAATTTAGCTATTTATTGATTCATTAAATCAGACATGTTACACCATCCACAATAAACGGTTAACCCTGTTGAAAGTATGACTAGCTTTAACTATTGTAAGCATTAATCGTTGTATAACCATATCTGATTATGTCTCTTTTTATCTGCAGTGGTGAACAACTGGACCCACAATAAACCCACTGTGGGTCCTAGGTGACATCGTGGCTCTGCTTTACAGACCTTAGGAAAGTAAAAACTTTTTACATGTCAACATGTACAACAGTTGTACCACCATCAGGAGTAACAGGGCACAAGCAAGAAGATTCACTATGCTGACTACCAATACTCATTTTAACACCATGATTGTGATGGAATCATCAAAAAAAGAGTTTGCAGACCTCTGCTCTTTCTCAGTTTTGAATTAAACTTTTTTAAGTAGCCACTAGCATGATGTTGGAAAATGTATGGGAGAGATCTGCATCTTGTGTCTTTGTATAAATAATGACAGTTTAAATTTGTTCCCATTGAATTGGTATGCAGAATACATTTTGAGGAATCCTGTTGATCTTGTTTGGAACCACACATCAAGGTGTTTTAATTCTTGGTTTATAACTTTATGTTATTTGATGATATTGCAGGGAAGTGTCTGTCTTTGACTGAAACTTTGAGGAGGCCATCAATGTTCAATAAATAAAAGGAAATGTATTTGAAGGACAAATGCAATTTTATTGTTAATATTTAAATGTATAAAATTGATTATGCTATTATATATTTTTTTGAATAGTTGTTAAGGGATAACAACAATAAAGGTTGTATTTCTAAAATATAAATGTTCTTTTTCTCCTCGAAAATGAAATAAAAACCGATTTACTTTGTCTTTTATAAACAGCTACAGGAACTGCAGTATACGTGTTTTACCAACCACATAACTGGTCGTTGTAACTACGTTGAAGGATTACTTCGATTACTTTTTTTTTTACTTCTCATTGTGGTGAACAGCTTATTAATTTTCTGCAACTATATTTGGCAAAATTTCAACTACGATGCGTGTTCCGTTGTTCAATTTTTTTAAGGTAAGTCTCTATGAATAACATCGCAATTGGTGATAACGTGGGCGGAAAGTGATGTTGATAATCCATAAAACATACCCGCTTTGGTTAATTTGCTTTAGAAGTAATAGTCGTGATGAGTGTCCGGTATTGTGCTCGAGACGAATTCGCTCTAATAAAAAATCATGCAGGTGATAATAACCTCAGAAAAAAAGTGTAGGTAGACCAGACAATCATCGTTTCTGTTAAAACGTTGCGTTGAAATATCACGTGGTACTTGGACTCAAAAACACAACAATTTCTTCCCCGCCTCTTTTCTCCGAAACACACGTTGTACGTATCCAATCATGATTTAGCTAACTGCGTGCGCTACGTGCAACAAAGCTAGGCGAGTGTGTCGTTCTTCACTGCAAAGATTGTCTGCGTTCATTTCACTGCAAAATTTACCCTAGTTATCTGATTTACGGGTGATCATACATTACTTGAACCAAGTAGTTCTTCTTTGAAAGGAAGAATTTGTTGTTGAAGCATGTAATCGACATACTTTTGCTTATTGGCAGTCAGTCAGGTCTAGCAATTTAGCTAACGATCCTGCTAGCGTCGCTACTCCCTCTGGACTAACTTGACAAACATTACTATTAGTCATCAGCTACTAGCTATTGCATGAGTGACAGCAACTAGTAGTGTACATTTTAATGGTTACCCGGGGATAATATGAATAAAAAAACAGCGTACATTAAAAACTTATTTAACTTGTTGGGTCAGGGAAACAGCAAGTCAACAGTGGCGCGTGACTTTATATGACTGACTTTCATTACTTCGTCATTCAATAGACTTGTACTGACGGGCGTGAAAAACGTCTGGCAGCCTCTGGATTCAACTAATTCAATACATGAATGGAACCATTGGAAGCAGCCGTACAGCGAGGTAAAACACGCCAACGACTAAGCGAGTTGTGAGGATCATCAAAGCAACTAAGCTAAGGCGTGTGCCTTTTCCTAGTTCATCCCCATTATCGCTGTTCCCTCTAATAATGACTTGTCGTTCAGTTGTGGATTTTTTATGCCTTGGGAATCGAGCCTTCTCACGGTCAAATGGACGTCCAGTTCGTAGTCTCTCACCTTTTCTGATAGCATTACGAAATGTTGCATCGAACGCCGATGCAGGCTTCAATCCAGAGAAAGTTGCAGTTGTGACAAAGATGACAAGATATGAGTTCGAGCAGCAAAGATATCGCTATGCAGGACTTTCTGAAGAGGACTTAAAACAGCTTGTAAGTTCAAACCTTGTAGAACATGGTGTGACTGTGTGCTGTTTTGATAAAGTTCAGATTATTGTAGTTTTCCACTGGATCCAAAATCTTGTAATGTAGGTTCTAAACCAACTCTGAATTCGCTTTGTCAACAGCTTGCTATGAAGGGCTCAAGCTACAGTGGGCTGTTGGAGAGACACAATATCCACATCCGTAACGTAGAACACATTGTTGAAAGTCTCCAGTAAGATATTGAGGGAATTAAAATTCAGTCTTTAAATGAAGGCTGTAAAAAAGCAGATTGTTTATTACAGTTGGACGCCACACGAATAGTGTGCTTTGAAGTAGAGCAAAATTAGATCTTTATGTATCTGGTAATAAGAATGTTGAGAAACTTCTCTTTTCCTCTTTTTTTTATGTCAGGAGAGAAGGGGTGGAAGTGCGAGTTGTAAAAAGAGGGGAATATAGTGAGGAAACCGTTCGATGGGCGGATGCTATAATTTCTGCTGGAGGTGGGTTTGTAGGTCTTTTGATATTTGATGTTTTTTGATGATGAAACACTGACTTTGTTTACATAAAAGAAATGGGTAAAGCAGGAGTAGCAATATCACCACATAACCAAATGCTAGCACCAACATTTTTTCATGTTTTTCTTTTTGTTTTATTTTAGGTGACGGGACTATGCTACTTGTTGCCAGTAAGGTTTTCAGCAAGGACAAACCTGTTTTTGGAGTAAACACTGACCCAGAAAGGTGAGGAATGCTAGATAAATGGGAAGAATGGGAAGGATAAATGTTTTTTGAGTTTAATACATATCCAGGATCAGTCTTAACAGACACAAACACATAGTCCACATGAGGAAGGTAATTTCCTAGTAATGACCAAGCGTAAAAAAAGACAAACTAGGCTCAAACTCAAGTGAAGTATTCACATTTTCCACCCCTTATCATATATTTAGCCTGGTAAGCCCATTCTGTTCCTTGTGCACTTGAAGGTCAGAAGGACACCTGTGTCTGCCTGTGCGCTACACACATGCCTTCCCTGAGGCCCTGCAGAAACTGCATCGTGGGGACTTCAGGTGGGTGTCAGCCATTGGTAGAGAGAGGTTCACCTTTACCTCACTCTGATTCTGACAACATGATTGAGTGGAGTGAAGTTGAAACATTTTTGTGAAAACGTTCTCCTCCCCACCTGTAGACGGCAGCAGAGCATTATCTGCTGCACTGCCCCCTGCTGTTATCACACATCTACTACCAGATATTAATATCTGATTCCGGGAACAGTAATATCTATTAATAATATGGCACGGTTAGCTTAACTTCCTTCCTCCTGCAATATAGTTCTTTTCATCCTGTCTCGCTCTGTCCCACCCACAGGTGGCTCTGGCGCCAGAGGATCCGTCTGCACCTGGAGGGAACAGGAATTAACCCCACCCCAGTGAACCTTCACGAGCAGCAGCTAAGCTTGGAGCAGCATAACCAGGCCCACCGCATCACCACCCGGGAGAGCCAGCGCAGTACGCCTCCACCACCTCCACTGTGTACCTGTCGTCCGTCACTTCTGTCTCGTCCTCGCCTTGTGCCTGTCTGTCTGTGTGCCACCGCGTTTCTGCATTTCTCTGCAGGAGTACTAACAAGATCCATACAGTGTGTTTCTATGTGTATTCATTACAATCATGGCAATTTATCCCCGGTCTGCTGACGTTCTTTTCTTGGCCCCAGGGGTGCTGAATGACAGCCTCTCAAGGCCGCACCTTCTACCCGTCCGAAGTCTGAACGAAATCTTCATTGGAGAGTCGTTATCGTCCAGGTACCAGTGCTATTTTGTCCAAGTCATTGCATGATTTCATAACGTCATGAGTCCAATTGGTGTTTGTGTTGGCATGCCGTTTCTCTCTAACCCTAACCCCTCCCCCCACCCTTTGCAAGCTGCACTCAGTAGTTGGATCTCTGTCCCTTACCACAGGGTGAAGTGTAAGTCCTTCCCCAAACCCCGTCTCACCCTTTCGCTCCATAGGGCTTCCTACTATGAGATCTCTGTGGATGATGGGCCGTGGGAGAAGCAGAAGAGCTCTGGCCTTAGCATCTGCACTGGGACTGGATCGAAAGCCTGGTACGTCAAGCACCGTGCAAGTTTTAAAGATGCAAAGGCACGCTGCAGTACGGAACCAACTGTGTCATGTACGAGTGTGATCTTCAAGCTTGGCAAATTTGACACGTTGTCTTGATGGAAAGACCCTATTGTCTCGGTTTTTAGTTTGTTGTTCCGACATTTATAAACAGCTGGCATTGTGGTTAGAACCGTTAGAACAGTTAGAAAAATTATAAAATATTGATGGTTAATTCAAATTGTTGTTTGGTGTCTGCCCCACTCTAGGTCTTATAATATCAACAAACTAGTCTCACAAGCTGTTGAGGATGTCCTAAGAATAGGTATGTACCCATCAGTTTAATGTAAAGTCCTAGGTAAACTTTGTATATTAAATAGGTTCATATTTAGAAGGAAATATAATATATTTTTTAATGAGCAGAGTATAATGTTTAATGGGTTCCAGCTGCATCACAAACCGGTCTTGAAATTCCACTTAATCAGCAATTAATTGGAAAAGGTGAGTTCCTATTGTGTTACTTATTCTGGGTGTCATATCTTTGTTATAGTTTTATTGAATATGGCATTCAACTGGTGAAGGTTTGTTTAAAAATATACTCTACCGAGGGACTTTTGATGAAATGTATTTCATGCCATCTGCTTGCGTTTGTAACCAGTCACTGAGGACTACAACAAGTCTCTAGTCTTCAGTCCAGAGGACTGCAGGTTGTTCTTCAGTATCAGAGAGCCAATAGTCAACCGGGTCTTTTCCAGTAGTCGCCAAAGAGGTTTTGCCAACAAGTAAGTTGAGTTTGTACTGTTAACATTAAGGTATTCACAGTTTGAGAATTGTAAACATTTTGAGAAGTGTTTTCATCCATCTGCACAACAGTGTCAAGGGTCCTGGCAGTATGTGTACTTTACTTAAGCTGTTCAGCCTAAGTCTTCTGTGAGTGAGTGAGTGAGTGAGAGTGAGAGAGGTCCAGGTAATCACTTCATTATCTCTTAATGTAAGGGTGTGTGTGCGCTCACGGTGCTGGGACGCTTGCATGGTGGTTGATGGTGGGACTTCCTTTGAGTTCAACGATGGTGCCATAGCAACAATCACTATGAACGAGGTCGATCAACTCCGGATGGTGCTCCTGGAAAATTGAGCCACCTGCCTATGGCCGCCACAAACATTGTCAACAATCAAATGATCTCAGCAGTATAATGAATGGAAAGAGGGGGACAGTATCATGCACTACGACATTGAGTCTGAACAGAAAGACACTGTTATAACCTCCACTTTATGTTTTTTAATCCAAGTGTGGACTTCATGGAGAAGTTCTCATTGTGTTACTTTGTGTTAGACTTTGTGCCTTGCTGTTTAAAAAACAAAAAGAAACCAAAAAAAACAATGGCCCATTTTGGTTTTCTTGATCTCCACAAAATGTTCCACATGCCCTTATTTTCATAATTGACATGAATTAGCTTGGGTGCCATTCCCCTGTCTGGTGTCAAATGCTCTTTTATAAGTTTCTGCATGCAGACTGACTTTGTATTGCGTTCTGTTACACATTCATATCTAATAATTGTCGTAAAAATCATATCTTCTCTCAATACAAGATTCCTCAGTGAAACAACTTTGAAGTTAGATACTATTTTATTTCAAAGTTGTTACTTAGGGATGTCTACAATATATACACTCCCTCACTAATGTCTCCGTTCTGAAATTGTCCCGTGTGCACTGTGTGAACTTGATTTGTGAAATACATTGACGTCCTAACTTGGTAAGGAAAATCTATTAAAAACCATTTTAAGCAGTAGAAAAGACAGGAAGTAAGTTGTTGGATTGTTTTTGCCTTCTGCAAACACATTGCTCCTTTGGTCCACTTATGTGTTTACATGAACTACTTGTTAGAGAATGAATGCAACACAAACGAAGGTATGTTTTTCGGTTTACTTATGTTCACATATATTATAATTCAGCGATGTTGATCATTAGAAGCGTATACAATTAAGACGGTATTGAGGAATCTAAAGTTAAAATTCTGTGCTTTTGAAAAGGTTTATCGATCAGGGCGACCAAAAGCAAAATTTTCCCTTATTTGCTGACAGATTAAGGTTTGTTATCTTTGCTCAATGTATTAAGGAGTTTTATTGCCTAAATGAATGTATTATCTAGGGAGGATGTGATTGGCTCTCCTTTACCAACAAAAGAACATTATTGAAGCAGCGTTCTTAATAAATGGATTTAGTTTTTAGCACTTTTCTGAAGACCCTTACAATTTGTTTATCAAGAAGATACAATGAATGACCAGACAACTATTACACCAAAAAATCAGACTGGGTCCTGCGGTGGATTGGCGAACTGTCCAGGGTGTACCCCGCCTCTCGCCCGAAGTCAGCTGGGATAGGCTCCAGCCTCCCCGTGACCCTGCATAGGATAAGCGGTTCAGATAATGGCTGGATGGATCAGACTGGGTAACAAGCAAATTTGCACCATACTTGCTCACTCAATATTTCACAACAGACGAACTGACTCCAATTAAATTGGCAGTGCTAGTCAGACAAGTCCCTTTAAAGCACGGATTTGAGTATTTACACGTTGAGTGGGAAGAAACAGGGTAACCCGGGGGAAACCCACACGAACACGGGAGAACGTTCACATTCCAAAGAAAGGCCCTAGGGTCAGGTGGAGTTCAAACCAAGCATGTTATTGCTTTTAGGCACGTGTTAAACTACGTTTGATTGACATTATAATCGTCATGCTGCCATAAGGGATCTGATGTCCAATTCATGAAATATAAAAAAAAATCACCCTGCTTTACCTGTAGAATGTAGAGACTGTCTAAAATGTTGTCAAAGACGATTACCCTCTCCTTTGAATCATGCAACACATGAGAATTTAATAAAAATGTTTAATTTTCAGAAAATCAATGCACAAATTCGACATTAAAAGTTTGTTGAAATAAAAAAAAACGTTAAAGAACTTAAGATTTCCTTTTAAGACAACAATGTGAAGGTATCAGGTGCATGTTAGCATCTTGTGACCAACTTCAATTCTATATCTTAAAAAATGTGAGCAAAACTTTTCACAATCCATTGTATTTTAACAACATGACAATATTCACATTATGCAAGATTAATAAAAGACTCATCCTTTGAAACTGCTTAAATGTATCTTTACAATGGAATGGCATCTACATTATTTAAATAGTTCAAAGAAATCCTTGTGATTTTTAAACATACATATGTCCTTTAATTAAAATTGGTAACAAACCACAAACTAGATCAATTCCAAGTTAGGCAAGTACACTTGACAGAGGGTGAACTTTCAAACTGAATTGCTTGATTGGATTAAAATCCTAAAGAAGAATGTCTAACACAAGCAGACATTCTTTAACATTTTATAAAGCATTTGACAAAACAATCTATTTTAAAATGTAAAAAAAAAAAGTCTTTAACGACTAAGCTCTTAAAACTCTGAAGGGAGTAGTATTTAACTGACATTTCACAGTTTCATTTGTACCCCAATTGTTGCTTGAGTAAAGCTCAAATGATTTTCAGTAGCAGCTGTAAGGAAAGGTGCACAGGCTGCAAAACCACAAAAGCCTTAAAACACCCCTTGGAACATAATATAACTTGTCATACTGTAACATATGTTCAGGAAAAGCATACCATGAAATACCTAGGACTTGTATCTTAATCGACACGGTAAATCCCACATTGTGTTGTCTGTCTTCGAGGCCGGTGTGGGACGTGCAATATTTGAGAATGGACTGCTATTGATGGATATTTGAGGCATACTGACTTTCAAAGAACGTAGGTAGCTGTCCTGTACAAGTCCATACACCTCCAACTGCCTCAAAGCAGGAAATGTCTCCAGGTCACTGAAAGCAAGTATAACTTAGCATGACAAGCTGGGACAACCAATGCAAAGAAAGTAGTTCATCATATTAGACATATTTTGGTTTGTAAATACAATGTAACCTTATCAGTAGTAATGATAGTGATAATACGAGAGTTGTGCAAGTTCAAAAGAAATCTGGAGAACACCTCCAAGCACACAGTCAAAAACTTAACTGGTGTAAGACACTTACCCCAGAGCAACAGGGTGTATCTGGTAGCAGCGACTCAAACAAAGCTGCAATAGAACTTTCAATTGCCCAAGAATAGGGAAACTGTCGATTGTGAGCATCACACTGTCACTGCAAGAGACAAACATCATATATTTATTGTGCGTAAGGCAATGCTGCATTTACAGTATATAATACAATGAACACCACATCCAAGTCTAACAGTATTTTCTTTCTAGTATGACATATTATAAGTAGATAATTAAGACAAAAAATTATAAATGGAATGGCAAAAATGTTTGATCGATAAAAACACAGCACTGCCAACTTATCGTAAGATTGAAAAAGCCCTGCTTTGAACAGTACCTCAAATCCAGAATAACAATGTTGGGACATCTCTCCACCAAAGTTTTCAAATCTGTACAGAAACAGGTGGCAAGGAATATTGACAAAAGACAGAAGTGAAAGCTGAAAAGGAGGAGACAATGTCGATGAGGATTCACTCAATGCCTTGCAGATTTTCAACTTACCTTCCTGGAAGAGATTCATCCTGTAGCCACTGAGGTTGAGCTGACTGATGCCTGGGGATACGTTACTGACAACAGCTTTCACATGATCATTATTGAAGCCGCACCATGAGATGTTCAGTGCCGTTAGCCTACATGAAGCAGCAGAAAACTAATATAAGCTCAACATTGGGTTTGGAACATGGTTTGTGCTCCAAATCATCAAGACGCAAGCCATGCTACAGACAGAACAAACCCCAAAGTATTTGCATTGAAAATAGACGATGGTGTGATTTGTAAATAACATTATAACCCTTACAAGGTAAGGGCTCTGAGCATGTCACCCAGTGACTCCGGAGAAAAGCCATAGCAGCCAGAAAGGTTGAGCTGCTGCAGCTCACAATTCCGTCTTATGAACCTGTGAGGGACAAGTACAGTTAGGCGGTGGGAAAGAGACTTTAACAACAACTTGCAAATGTAAAAAATTAGCAAATGTAATACATGGTGCTTACTGAATGATCCTATCGGAGATGTCCAAGCCTTCAAGGCTTAGGTGCACTAGCTGTGTGCAACGGGACAGTATGTTTTCCAAGGATGTGGCACTAATGGTACAGTTGGAGAGATCCAGTTGCTGTACATGCACTGGGCTGAGAGAGACCGTAAATAATTGGGATACTAATAAGTTACAGTCAAACGTTGAAGACGAAATGACTACAATTAAAATAGGATGGAAACCATCTTCATACAAAACGGTAGGTGCATTGAAACATTTGAGCCTGAGGAGGAGGTAAACTAATAAGACTCCAAGACCTGAAGATACTTCAGTCAAATAATGAAACCTCACCATGCATCAATAAAATGTGTTTCCCCAATGAGGGAGCGCGGGCATCGTAGCCGCCTTACGCCAGTTAAAAAGACCCGTTCCACGGCAGGCGCCATGTCTGTCATTCCCATCAGATCTACACTGTGCCAAAGTGAGTCGTCACACCTGCCGTGCAAACAGAGAAGCAGAATAGGAAGGCATGGCCCAAAAGCAAGTCGGGGGAATACTGTGAAATCAAAACGGAACAAAATTTTGTGTTTTCAGTAGCATTTGCCTCACAAAAAACCAATGCAGGGGTGCCCAATAATTAAGACAGCCCTATCAATCTGACACCGTCTATACTTTTATCAATGGTCTGAAACTCACGTCAAGCGATGCCATCGCTTGCACACCCTCGATGCCCTGAGCAGATCCTGCAGGCTTAGACAGAAAAAGAGCCTCAGAAGCAGCTCCTCTGGTAGAGTGTCCCAAGAAAGTTCTGCCACATACATACACAGTGTCAACCAATACATTCATTGGAACAAGATGCATGCATACCTCTTTGGACATTATTTCCTTGTCCAACCAAAAGTAAACAATACCTGTTGATTCCTTTCTCCTCCTTGATCGTCTGGCAAGCACGAACGGACTCCCCTGGTTCTCCTTCCCCGTAGGTAAGACCCGTGACTGCTTGTGGGGAGGGGACCAAATTTGTATTAGGTCGTTGGGGGTGTTTTCAGTGTCCAGACCCTCTCCAAAGCATGCTTTTTTCTTCCTCGAAATGCTTTCCTTCGAACGGGACAGCATGGAGACCTCGAAATTCACTGATAGACAGGGCAGCTCTTGCAGAGGCCTACGAGACGAGTAGTGATTAGACACCCTGACCATATGCAACACATATACCTACAATAAGAATGCATTGCTGGGAAGTTGCACATAATAAAAAGTTATTCACAAGGCCGAGAGCCATCCGTATTATTTGAGTTGGTGATTGTATCAAACCCGTGCTTGACTATCACAAAGGGCGCCCGCCATAAATACTGAAAGTTAGCAGTGCTATATTAGCTCGCGCCATATCATTCAGGGAAATCATTTAGTTTAGCATTAGACACTTGCATGTTGTAATTCTTGCTTTGTAATAAGCTTTAACGTTAGTTCCATTCTTAAAGACAAGAAATACCCCTAACCAGTCTTGACTCATGCTATTGCTGAGACAGATCATGTCTGAGATAGAACAGGAAAACTCCTGAGGCGTTCTGAACATCCTTTAACAAAACAGTAAACTAACAATGCATTTTATAAAAGTATAGAAAAGTAAAAAACAAACCGTTGGTTTAACTGATGCAATGTGACTAACTTTAACTAACGTTAGTTTGTCTAAGTGCATTTAGCGGGACTTATTTCCCTGGCGAGCATTCAATCTAAGCAATCAAGTCAATGCCTTAATATTTATTTATAATCATACCGTTCTTGTGACATCTCGTCTAGATTTTTAGGGGACACTTTAGTGTGCAGAGATGTTGACGGTGTTATCCTGCATAGTCAGCTTATTTTATTTAAACGTAAGATCCAAGCGGTACTATTTAAACATCCCGCGTCATCACACCCCGCTTTTGGTCAGCGTGGCTAGTACCGTAAACGGAAAGGGCGGCGCCTTTTTTGTTTCCTCTCTTAAATTGTGCAATAATGCAGTTTCTTTATTACACGTCATTTCATTATTGTAAATCACCATATTTTTTATTTTGTAATATGTGTAGTGTCTTTATTAGTTGTATATATAACGGTCGTTATTTGTCTTTGAAAATATGATATGTTCTTCTGTTATGTTTATGTGGATATAAAAAAATAAAGGCCCATTGCAAATATTTATTTAAAAATGTCTAATCTAAGAAAATGTATCACTGAACAATGCCATTCATCTGCTGTGTTATGTTTCCACAATTTGCGCATACTTATAAATTTTTCCTTCCAAACATATCTCATCTCAGTTTGTAGAAGAGACTCAGGACAAACATTTCTGGAACCCGTAGGCCTATGAGCCTTTTGGATTTATTCTCCGTCAATTTCTTTCAACCAACCCGAACATCGTTCAGAGAGGATTTCATAGTTTTGTTGCTCCATAAAATAGGTGTAATATTTGCACACAGCATCAATTTAGAAAACGTGACCATTTTAAGAACAAAAACGTTATTGTAGAAATTTTACTTTAAAATATTGTTAATACTATAAAAATATTTTTATGTTGTTTATGTAGTAATTATGTTTGTTCACATAAAAAATAAAGTTTCAATTCGGATCAGTGAACCCAAGTGGTGACCGACCCTATTAAAAATGCGGTTTCACACCAAAACAAAACATTAGTTCTCGCGATACTCGCTATAGGTTCATTCAGTACGAATTCTGGAAAGATGGCGGTCAGCATCCGAGGCCGTACCTCCCGAAGCGTTCGGATGCGAGGTAAGACAGACTTCTATCCGAGATGGAAAATATAATGTTTGAATAAATGTCAGTATGTAGTTATGTAAGTTGTTTGTCTTTCCGTGACCTTTATGCCGTTTACTATGACAGGTCGCAATGACAGCGGAGAGGAAAATGTACCACTGGATCTTTCCAGAGGTAATGTTATGATGTTGATAAGTCATAATAAACTGCAGTGGTTTATGAGACTGACGATCAACGTCCCCACATAACCTGGCTTCGTCTCGTATTCGTAGCTGCCAATTTGTAAGATTATATGCAGACGTTTAACTGAATTAACATACCAAATTATGTGTCTAACTAAATAAGAAACACGTTACATACAAATATGTTTTTCCGGCCGCCTCCATGTAAATGTGTAGCCAGTGTGGTGACAGTAACTCATCAAAACAGTCACTGCCCCTGGCCCAGCCTAAATGAATAGGCGTTGTCTGGTCTTACTATCATTATATGTAATTGGAGCAGTAATGCATTGTTACATTGCATGATGGAACAGCTGACACGATGAGCTTCAATCAGGGTGATCATTATTAGTCACATATTAAGCACCCAGGGAGAGATATGCTGCAAAACCTAGACACTCAACAATGTACAAGTTTATGCAACATGAGATGCCATATCATGGAAATGCCCTGACAATCCAATGCTCACTCCAGATGTCATCTCAGATATTCTGAGTCGTTGTTTTCTGGGCATGACAATCCAATGCTCACTCCAGATGTCATCTCAGATATTCTAAGTCGTTGTTTTCTGGGCAATTTACTTGACTTGAAATGTCAACCAGAAAGTCTTTGTTCTGAAATGTGCAAAATAAGTACATGACTATTTAGGTTACTAAACCCTTTTAAACACTTTGCCAATAGTACTTTACATTTTATTTCTACTATTGGTAATACAATTTTTGTTTTAATTTCTATTGTTATTTTCCATCCATTATCAGAACCGCTTATCCTATGCAGGGTCACGGGGGGCTGGAGCCTATCCCAGCTGACTTCGGGCGAGAGGCAGGGTACATCCTGGACAGATCGCCAGTCCATCGCAGG
>JAVQJS010029038.1:0-27194 GCA_036024795.1 Galaxias rostratus | reverse complement strand
TGATAAATAGGAAAGCCTCTTGTTAAATCAAAAAAAACCCGTTTATTTTATTTTTAAACGACAGGGGGCAACGCAGAAAGACTACTGTCCAGGAAGTTGAAAAAGGTACCGGTTTTGATTGGACGACATAATTGAATCAACAAATAAAGATGGCTGAAGTAGCAGAGCTCCAGAAACTAAAGGTTGATTTTGTTAATATGCTTATTTTAATTTAGCAGGGCAGTTTAATAGTTTCTTTAAAATTGTATTCTGCAATTTTTTTAGGTAGAAATCAGGGTTTCAAAAGGGTATGCTGAACTAAACTGTTTTCCCGGCTAGTTTCGACTCGTAACTGCTTAGCTGTGCGTGCTCACGTTGTATTGATGCACAAAACAACCGTTAGCTTAGTGGCTAACAATCCTATCAAAATCTTTCATGATTTTATAATTAAACCGAGGTTAGTTAGGTACATGTGGAAAATGGTGGTTAAATCATTAGAGACGTTTAGAACAATTTATGGTTCTGTAACCTTCCCTAAATCCGTCTTCACCTTTTGACTTTGGTAAAAAAAAAAAAGCTTAGCTTTCAAGCTAATGTTAGCTAATTTAGCTGCTGTCGAAGTAGTGTGTGGCCGATCAAAATGCAATTAATGCCTACATTTAACTCATATCTATTTATTTAGCTTGCCGAACTGAGGCAGGAGTGCGAAGCCAGAGGACTGGACATAAAAGGAAATAAAGGGGAACTAATTGCCAGGCTTCAAGCTTATCTGGAAGAGCATGGTAACGCCTGCCTGATTTGTCTTGTTTTTTTTATTTTTGTGAAACAAGGTTGAATGTTTGAACTGAACTGGGTTAACTTGCAAAATTTTGTGATTTTTATGACTAACTGAGGTTCAAACGTTTTACAGAGGAAGACTTGGATGTGAACGATGATGATGTTTTGGGGGAGGACACAGAGGTAAACCATGTACTGATGAAGTTAAATAACTTAACAGTCCTCGGTCTGCATACCGATTTTAGAATTGTTCAAAACGAAAAATTGCACATCACTGTGCAAAACACCAGTGTAATTTGATGATTCAAATATTTGTTGTTAAAGCTATGTGTTATTTTTATTTTTGGTTTGTCAACGCAATAGAAGGAGATAAATGCATATATTGTTGTGAAATCTTGCCTAATACACAATATCTATACCTTTTTTGAGAAAGAAAAAAATCTATATATATCAGAATCACACGTTGTGCTGTTTTTCAATTGTGAGAGGAAGGAACAGAGCTGTACCTTGTAGTGGCCAAATGCAGACATCCTGACAGATGCTAGTCTTAGCTGTTCTTCAGATCTGATGTCAGTGTTAATAGAGAAGGTCAAATCATCAAAGAGAACATGTGCCTTTGAAGCACTGAAAAACACTTTGTGTGTTCTTAGCCATTGCATATCGTGAGTAGGTATACCATGTCATACAGTGGGATAAAACCCATGTTCCCCTTAACCAATGGAATGATTTACGTAGTTTAGGCAGATAGACTCCGTCCACCCTGTCGAAAAAAACAGAACCTACTTAATAATAAGGTGAACAGTAATTACAAATTATGTTTTAAATTGTTTTTCAACGCCAAAGTCAGACAGATACTAGTGCACAGTTTATTTTATTGCGTTACATGTTTGTTGGACCAAACTGCAATTAGGGTAATTACCACACCTAAAAGTTGAATGCAACACGGCAGGCAGCACAGATGAACGTTAATTACAGGCGTTTCACTGCTCATTCATAGGAAACTAACCGTTTAAGTGTGGGAAAAGATACTTGCTCACAGATGAGCAATATTTTTTGTTAAATGTGATTTATAAAGGGTATCCGGTGTGGGATTTGTGTGCGTACTGTGTTTTAAATCCACATATTTTTGTATGGACCCGCCTTCTGTGTCTCGTTTGTATGCAACGTTTTGGTGTAAATTCTTCTTTTTTATAAATGAGACCTGTGCTCTCTTAATGATGTCATACATTTGTACTGGAACATTTCTCATCGCCGCCCTTTTGATCAGCGGGTTACTTCCTGTGGTTCAGTGAAAATATCCGTGAAAAAGATGGCTCCTTACCTGCGTCATCAGTAGCATATGCATAACATATTTTTCTTTTACATATAGGATTTTTCTAAAGTTGAGGTTGCTATGGTGAAAAAGATTGTGGAGCCTAAACAGCCTGATCCGTGAGTTTCTAAATAAATTTAACAATCTTCAATTTTAGTGTTCAGAGCTAAGAACAATTAAAAATAATCCAGTCTGTTCTTATTTTGCTCAGACTAACTGAAAAGAAAGTGGTGAAGGTGACTCCTCCCGCCACTGTGGATGAGGTAACATACAGTTGTTCCACACATGCTGCCCTTATGTTTTTTATATTTGTGGTTGAGCATCAGAAGCAGAGACCACAAATTTAAGCTTCACTGTGTTGCATTTGCAGAGGTTGCAGAAAAGAGCAGAACGCTTTAATGTGCCGGCATCAGCTGAAAGCAAGAAGGCCATACGTGCTGCAAGGTCAAATTTTTTCACATAGAGCACCTGTGGTTTTTATGTTGTTGTTGTTGTTGTTTCCACTAGAGTCAACAGAAAATCCTCAGAAATGCAGGGGTAGTATCAAATTTGGCCTGAGTATTCATATTTGATATTTCATATACATTTATTCATTAAATACAATTTAGATTTCCTCCTACTTACGTTGACATGTCAAACGCTGACCCTTTTTACAAAAATAGTAAAAATATTATTAGTAATAGTATTTGTAATTTGCAGAAATAAATGTTCTACAAGAAATAGGTGTTAAATTTTAATGAATCATATACTTTTTAATTCTGAACATATGAATTTAAAGATGGGCGCCACGAGTGCCAATGTAGTCTTTGTTTTCATTGACTGATTCCATTATCACTATATCATGATGGTTTTACTGTGCTAAATTAATCTGTTTTGTATATCAAGGTTTGGTTTACCTGTGGAGGCTAAAAGCCCATCTCCAGGTCTGTTGATCTCATTTAATATTTTCTATACCCATTATTTGTTTTTCTACTTGTTTGTGGCATTAATAAGGCAAACCATCCACTAGGGTATTCATAATAAATAATTATTTCTGTCCCTAACAGGTCTATCTGCAAACACAAAACCTGCTGTAAGTATTTGAAATATTGTATGTAGAAGCTGCTGGTAGAAATATGTCTGTTACAAATTAGTCATTCAAAATGTGATATGTGTTTGCCTCTAAGCAGGTGAACGTTGAACAACTGAAGAAAAGAGCGGAGAGATTTGGTGGGAATGTGTCCTCTATCTCCCAGAAGGTGACTTTAAAATATATTTTATATATACATATACACACACACACACTCACACACACATTGTTCAATCGATCACATGCGTCTTTTATTCAAATGTTAAGGTTGAGGAGGATGAAAAGTTGAAGAAGAGGAAGGAGAGATTTGGAATCCTCACAGCTGCAGCTGCTGTCGGTGTCGACGACGTTGAGGTTGGTTTTCCTACATGGTTCAGGAGTATCACCCATGGTGCTATAGCTATTTGATCAAACTACACATTTATTTAGAAAAGGGTCTTTGACCCCAAAAGTTATGTGATTGGGAAAATTTATTATACATATAAAATGTACAGCAGTTGAGAGAAATACATTTTTTTTACTGTCATTGCGAACAATATTTTTTGTGCTGTCATTCTCTACATAAAGGTGACTGTCAGATGCATTGTGTTTTTATTTTCACAGGCAAAGAAACAGAAACGATCTGAACGATTTGGAAAAGTGTAAATAGTTTGGAATGATAAATATATCTTTTTTTTTAAGCTTTGTATTTTGATCACTGCTTCTCTCCCTGTTCCATCATTTTTGTAACGTTTTGTGATTAAAGTTGTTTTAACATTTTCGATATCTGCTAGTATTCTTCAGATTGTTAAAATACTTTGTTTATTGACAATACCAACTGGTTGATAAACAACTTGGCAACCACTGTTGACTTATAGTTATTGACCCATAGTGGTGCTACTTCTGCTAGTAACGTTGGAGGTATTTAGATTGGGTAAAATACCATAACCCACCTTTGTGTCTGGTGATTGAATTGATACAGCTCATGCCATTGAAATGGGATGGTTTGTGAATTGTGTACAATTGTTCTCGCTTGATACATACCTTTAAAAAATATATGTATATATATATATATATATATATATATATATAACATTATATATCTACAGGCTAAAGGCCATGTTTTTATATTACACTAGTTATCGCAAACCGTGTTGTGTCCTCTGTGGTTTATAAGTCTATAATCATTACTGTGGATGTTAAACTGGTGTAAACTTAAGCTTTTGGACATAAAAATAACCCAAATAGACTAAAAATAACGTCTCGTTAAGGTGTGCAGAAAAATATGTTCGCGGTGTATTTCAGGCTAGTTAAGTGCATTCTATAAGGAGTCCCTAAAAATAACACTGATAAGTTCAATCTGCCGCTCTGGAGTGGAGTGGTTTCTCTTTTCTTTCATGGCTTTTTTTTTTGCCCTATCGTGACATCTGCTGGTGTCAGCGGTGACATTGCAGCAACACAAAGGAGATATTTTTGAAATTTTACCACCATGTACGTAGTTTCCTGTGACGCACCAGCATTTTTAAAATATCGTCCTTCTTAGTAATGGCGGCGTCGTTCCCTTCTCCTTCTGCAACTAACAACAACAAATGGTACTACACACGGGAACAGATCGAGAATAGCCCGTCTCGTCGTGCCGGGCTAGATCCTGACAAAGAATTGTCTTACAGACAACAAGCTGCTAATCTGCTTCAGGACATGGGACAACGTCTCAATGTGTATCCTTTCGGTGGGACTTCTCAGAACGGCTGGTGGTAGCTAGCTGCATTAGCCTGCTAGCTAGCGATACCTACAATAAGTTGTTGATGCCGGTCAGACCTTAGTGATATAATTAGGTGATTTATTTGAATTATGATTTTTACGTTATAAAACTGCCCAGTTGAGCGTCTATTTCAATCTGATATTTGCAAGGGCATGTGATCTTGTTATTTACTACACGTTACTTTCTCCGTGCTTGGCAAAAAATATAGTGAGAGCGGCGACAAGCGGCCTAGACTGGCCAACGCTTTTAGAGCATTGGCTAGCGGTAGTTAGCATAGCAAGGCCTCTGGCGGCCTTCATCGCTAACCTTAGAACGCTCCAGTTTCCTGAGCGTAACATAACAGGTTAAAATGAAACTGGGAACATTCCTTCGTTTTGTTGCATTTGATGTGTATCTAATGTCATATAATTTCAACTACCTAGCTATTTATTGTCACGTGAAACTTTAGAGCAGAATGCATGAGCCTGTCGCGTTGCTTCTTTCCACCACTTTGTTTTGGCTCGTCCAGTATCTGATTTCTTTCTTAATGTTTTTGAGACATAGGTTACGGTCTCTACTTTTTTAAATTCAGTAACTGGAGGTATTCGTGTTGTAGTACGGACATTTCCCATTGTTTCTAATATTGGTCCCTCTCCTTACTTTAAATGATTGTGAGTTTCGCTGTGCATTACAAGATATCGTTGTTTTACTTCGTGGCAATGAATGCTTTAAATGTTAAGAGGTGGTTAAACAGGTGTTTAGCAAACATCACAAGAGTTTTTATTTTATTTTATTACAATAGTGTTAAACAACTATTTAGAAGTGTTGGTTACTCATGTCAAGTCACCATGTGATCCTGAACTATTGTTCATCAGGTCCCAGCTTACAATTAACACTGCCATTGTGTACATGCACCGATTTTACATGGTCCAGTCATTTACACGATTTCACCGAAACGTACGTATATAATTGTTTGTTACATGTTGTTGTCGGATCAATACCTAGATTTAGTTTAACTACCCCTCTTTTGATTGTAAGTCTACTGTGTGTTCTGACATCCCTAGGTCATTGCTCCTGCAACTCTTTTCCTGGCTGCTAAGGTGGAAGAACAGCCTCGTAAGCTGGAACATGTGATCAAGGTGACCCATGCATGTCTAAACCCTCAGGACCCATCTCCAGATGTACGCAGTGATGTAAGTATTGTTGTGCCTGTGTGAAACACCTTCCCAATATGTGTTTGGTTTGCATGTTTTGATTTCAAAGTTGATCAGAATGTACCCCCCCCCCCATTTCCAACACTTCACCCATAGATCACCCCACTTTCTGATTGTATTAATGTATTTTTTTCTCTAAGCAACAAGATTGGTCTTACTGATTGTGCTTCTTAAATGGAAATTTGGAACTACTTTAATGTTTGTAAACTCGCCAGGACATTTTTTGTTTTACCTTAAAATGGGTGTTTTGTAAAATGCTTTGTTCATCCTCACTCATCTAAAAGTGATTGAAAACCTGCTATGCACTACAGACTTCCTCCTGTTTCATTGTGTCATTTGGGTGGCCTTACTTGCAGCAAATGTATAATGACAATTACAATAAGGCATCAGTGATCAGAGTCAATTGCACTTTACAACGTAAGGCTGGTTTAAGTAGAATGAAACATGAAAATTGGGGAGCGAGAACGAGAGAGAGAAAGAGAGAGATTGCCGCTCAGTGAGTAACCTCCTATCCTCTCAACCCCAGGCTTACCTGCAACAAGCCCAAGACCTGGTCATTCTTGAGAGCATTATACTCCAGACCCTGGGTAAGTTGGGGGTGAGGAGTGGGGTCTCTGTTTCCCCAGAACTAGAGATATGTTTACAGATGCACAATTAACCAGCTCTGCACTTGTTCACAGAGAAGCCACGAGATGTCAGCTGCATAAAACAATTGCTTCCAAGTTGTCCACGCTCACACAAACATTAATTTCACACTAAATTCCTTTTGCTTGACCTCCCCAAAGTGCAGCCATTTCTGTTTTTATATTTTGTTTGTTCTAGATTTTATCTTTGAAAGCAACTCAAGGAAATGTTCAGGCCAGTTGCAATAAATTAATGGATGGATGGATACATTTCTACCAACTACAATTAATTGATTTAATACATTTGTGATCGGATCAATAAACCCAATTAATGTAGTGCAACAAATGATTTGAAATGTTTCATGCCAAACCTTTTCCTTTTTGTCCTTCATTCACAACCTGATTTTTTTTATTCAGGGCTTAATCAGAAGAGCTAAGGCAGTGCATTTAATCCTTTGCACCCGTTTTCTAATAATATTGCAATAATTGCTTCCTAAACATCAAGATACCTTTTTATACTTTCCAGGAAATGGTAAAGGCAGGGCATAGAGAAGAGAACTTTGTTGCCATGGAGGACTTTTTTCAAATTCTGGAGATGAAACTTCTTTACAACTGTTCTTTGCTGTGTTCTATTTTTCACTTTTTTTTTTTCTGTCTCCCTTCTCCCCATCTTCATTGCAGCCTTTGAAATCACCATTGACCACCCACATACTCATGTTGTCAAGTGCACTCAGCTTGTCAGAGGTAAGCATCAACAAGCACTACTTGCGTTCTGCCCTGCATACTTTTTGTGAAGCGTCGTAGATGTGACTGTCACGTGCACATAATATACGCACCACAACGGTTGTGACGTAGCAGGTTTTAATCGTATTTTTCTTTCCGTTTTTTGTTGTCCCAGCGAGTAAGGACTTGGCCCAAACATCATATTTCATGGCCACAAACAGGTATGTTCATGTTTTTTGTGTCAACTGATAATCTTGCTTATGTAGTCTTTTAAATCTATCTCTGATACCTTACATGTCCCTTGTGAGGGTTCTCGGAAACTGAATACGTGTCTGTCTTCCCCTCATCTCCTTCATTTCCATGTACCTTGGCGGCAACCTGGGACCCACCCTGCTGTGTAGTCTACACTTGACCACATTCTGCCTGCAGTACAGCCCGCCTATTGTGGCCTGTGTCTGCATACATCTGGCCTGCAAGTGGTCTAACTGGGAAATCCCTGTCTCCACGGACAGCAAGCATTGGTGGGAATATGTAGACCCCACAGTCACCCTTGAGCTGTTGGATGGTATGTGTTCACTCTGCATCTTTTCATAGTGCTTACCGTTAATTTATATTTTATTTATATATTTATGTCTCTTCCTTCAGCTAACCAATCCTCTAATTTAGTATTTGATCTCCCCTACCAGAGCTCACGCATGAGTTCCTGCAGATCTTGGAGAAGACTCCAAGTAGATTAAAGCGCATCCGAAACTGGAAGGTAAACCCTGCTTTCCCAACCTTCAGTTCAACATCATTATCTCAACCATTAACATCAAAACTAAAAGTGTCCATCATGTATGATTGAGTTATAGACTTTTTAAGGTCTCTCTTTCTGTTTTATCTTAAAGTAGAAGTCAAGTAGAATTTCAAACATTTTTTTATGGTAAAGGGCTTCTGTGTGGGAAAATCATATACCAAGCATGATCATCATTACAGAATTTAGTAGTTTTTTTTCTCTAGGAGGTTGTATTAGCAATGCCTTTTAATTTGATTATGATCCATATAATGTCCCGTTTTCCAGGCCGCCGGCCAGACAGTGAAAGGCTCGAAGTCCAAGGCCCAGGATGACGCTGACCAGACAGACGCCATGATGAGCATGATCTCCATGTCCGCGTCCGAGAGCACCCTGGCCGGCCTCATGAACCTCTCGACCCCTTCCTCCTCCACTGACGACAAGGAGCATGGCTCCCAGCCCTGGCAGCCAGGGGGCAAGTCTCATGGCATATCCGATCAACAACAGTCGCAGACCAATCATGAGCTGCAGGCGCCTCCCGCCAAGGTGTCGCTGAGCGAGTACCGTGCCAAGCACGCCGACAGCCTGGCAGCCCAGAAGAGGAAGCTGGAGAACATGGATGCCAGCGTGAAGCGTGAATATGCCACAGCCGCGCAGGCTCTCATTGGTCAGCAGCAGCAGCAGCAGAAGAAGGAGAAACAGCAGCACCATCACCACCATCACCAGCAACCGCAGCAGCAGCCGCAATCCGGCTCCCACACCGATTCCAGCAACCCCTCGCCCATCATCCTTAAAATCCCCCTGGAGAAAGAAAGGCATGACCGTAGCTCATTGAAAATGCGCCTCCCTCTTGGGGCCAGTGGAGGAGCAGCAGGAGTAGGCGGTAGTAGTAGTAGTGGTGGGCACAGCGGAGGCAGTCGATCGGGAGACCAAGACATTAAGGTCCGAATCCGGGTTCCCGAGAAACAACGAGGGAGCTCTGGAGAGGAAGGCAAGAGCAGGGACAAGCACAGAGAGCGCTCTAACCACCACCATCACCACAACCACCATTATCACCACCACCACTCTTCCTCCGGTTCTGCTTCGCTGTCCTCCTCGCACAAACACTCGTCCAGCGGAGCTGTAGCAGGAAGTGGGAGCAGAAAAGTCCCCAGTGACGCCTCTAAGATGAGCTCGTCCTCTTCCTCCTCTTCCTCGTCAGCTTCTCGAAAAAGGACCCACTCCCAGGACTCACTATCAGGAGCCTCTCACATTTCCTCCAAAGTCAGCAAGTCCTCCAGGAACTCCAACCAGCTGCCGGCTCTCTTGTCTTCGTCGGCAGCCCTAACTCTGGGCCATCCTTCCGACATCCTGCCAGGCCTGGGTCTCCCCCATCACCCTGGTGGCTACTCTCACTCCAAAGGGGACAAGGCAGACACTAACGGACACAACGCAGGAAGCGGAGGCCAATCGAATGAATACCAGGACACATTTGAGATGTTGAACTCACTACTGAGCGCCCAGGGGGTCCAGCCCTCGCAGCCCACTATGTTTGACTATAGACCGACCCAGTATGGGGAGTTCCGGTTTAGTGGGGGCTCGAGGGGGGGCCGGCCACCACCGCTTCCTGTTGACCCTCCTCCCTCACTACCCCCTTTACCTAAATAAGCTCCCTTAAAAGGAGACTCATTACAGACAGTTTAATTGCCTCCCCAAACATTAACCATGTTACATTTCTTGTTCTCTTGGTCCCGTTTTCTTTTTTCTTTTGATTATGAATTTTGTGTTTCAACTTGACAGCAATTCAATGTACTACTTACACATATATCTGAGCGATCTTTTAGCTATACATCTCTGGGGAAATAATGAGAGGTTTTAAAATCTTGCAAAATTAAGAAGGAAAATAAATGTATTTATGAAAATTGTACATACTATTTTTGATCCTACTCAGTTTTTTTATCTGATGAACTCTTAAAGAAATGGGGCAACGGGACCTGGCATTTTCAGCCATCACTGTTTTAATGAAAGGCTTATGTTTTGAATGCGCATAGGAAAGTGAAAATGAATTGCATCACAACTTACTTGACAAGTCTTGCTAGTCTTTTTATAATGTTTTGTAAAGTATACTATTTATTATTAATATTGAATGCTGTTGAGGAACAAATTCCTCCTAAAAAAAAGAAAAGAAAATATGACTCCCCTTAGGGCTTTGTCCAGTTTGACCAAGGGATAAGTTTATTCCTGTACAGTAAGCTACAGGCTTGTTTGAAAGTGCATGTCTTGAAAGCCATGTTTTAATTTTTTTTTTTTCAAGTTACGTAGTTGAAGCATAGTATTTGTTTTTCTTCTGTTGTCAATACTTTCTTTTTTGTAATTGTATTCATTATTTGGTTAAACGGTTGTACAAAGATTGTAAAATTACTAAAATGAACAGAAAATATTTTTACATTTAGTTTAAACAAGTCATGTAAATTTAAGAAAGCTTGTTCTTTTGGTTTTAGATTGTATGTGTTGCAGTCATTGTTTTAAATGGTTGTAAAATATTTCAATACTCAATTACACTAATGAACAGGGATGTCAATGCCATCATGGTGTATTTCTATGGTTTATATAACATATCTGCACAGTATTCTTGTCTAAAACCCCAGCAGTATCCTTCATTTTATGATAGAACAGTTTGTCAAGTTGTTAAATGGAATTTTTCACATCCTTCATTGTGTGATAAGCAGTCATCTTTGATACATTTAAAGATAATTTACAAATTTGATGTTGATCAAACTTTTTATCCTCACTGAAAATACATAACATCCATGTATAATGGATTATGGTAAACAATGTACATTTAAACTAAACAAACTCATATATAGCACATAGAGGGTTCCTGTAAAATGGGTTAAGTTTGGATACCCATGTGTGGGCTTGAACGATAAAGAATGTTTTATTAAAGATGAATTGTGTCCAATACGTTTACCCATCCGTAATCAGGGATTTGTGGCAAAAACCTCTATTCACAAAATAAGCAACTTTTATTTCACAGAGACAATAAATGTACCTCAACTGTGTCTACCTTCACTTAGAATAAACATATTTTACTTAAAACATATTTTCCATTAGTTTCGCTTGAAAAAATATTGTTTTTTGTTTTGGTTCACCAAAGCAGAGAAACAAGATCCTACACAAAAAAGTAGAGAAAACATTTAAAGACTTTTCTATGGAGAGTGCTTGCTCCTTGGGTCAGTTTTCAGTCTTTTTCTTTTTTTATTCATAGTGGAGTAAACTAGTTACTTTCTGTGAATAGGTATTCTGTGCATTCTTCCGAGGCTGCTTCAGAGTACAGTTGATTTTAAGGGTGACTAGATTTGACTGCTTCAAATTTAAAATAAGAAAAGGATAAGTATTTTCATTGGTGTGAAGGATTTTGTAGTCTTATTATTAATATCATTGTACTAAATACAATGCTTTTTCGTGTAATTTGTCCACCCTGGTTGCTGTTGCTTTAGTATTGTTTGGTACATAGAGGAGAAAACCACATTGACATGCACTGAATCAGTATCCATCCCTTTGTTTCACCATTAAGTTTAATGTATCCCAGGTGGATACACATTTTACATTCTTGCTCTAAGAATATGTTGTTACTTAATAACAGTAGGGGGCCATTTAAAAAAAAGTGGAACTTTTCAAAAATTGTCTTTTTGTTCACAAATGCAGACATGAATTTTAAGCAGATTTAGTTAATTTAAATAAACCTAGAAACTCATGCAACCCATCAATGCAAAATACAATGCCATCTACTTTTTCAATCCAAAGCTGCACATTTTTTTAATCTAATTGTATATTTGTGTCATGGTGTTTACGTATTATTTGTTTACTTTTTGTGTGACCACATAAATTCTCAGGTCTGGAATTTAATAATTTCAGGAAATCTTGTAATGTATATGAAATAAAGGTATGCATTGTTTGTGTTGACGCTGTGCTTTTTTAATGTGGTAAAGGAGTTAATAAATATTTAAAAATGTAAAAAGAAAAGTTGTCACCGTTTTTTGATATGTTAGTAAGTAGGTAAAAGAAACCTAAATATCTACCTGCCAATTTAAGTCTCCAACCCCTGCCAGCGTTTAAGTAATGTTAAGAGACAATTCATGAAACCTTTAATTTAGTTCCCTAGCTGGTTTTAACCAATCAACGGCGAGTTGGGCGGGTTCAGGTGCCCACCCCTGTGTAGTGCGGGAAATAACGACGCAGTGTGCCTACGGCCCCGCGAGCTTGGCTTCTTTTCACAGGGAAGAACAGAGGTAAGCAGCTAGGTGCTATTTCAATCCACCACGGCGGTTTTAGTGATCGTTTTTTCCCCTCATCTTTACATTTTTGCAACACTAATGTACCCAACTGCGTATCGTTGTACCGTGTTAAAGTAATTTTGGTCCCATCCCAATAGGTTTGTTGTTAGCTAACGTTAGCCATTGCTAAACAAAGATGGCTGCTAGCTTTTACCAAAGAACTGAGAAACGCCAAGAGGGCAGTCTCTGACGCAGTAAAGAGGCGGACTTGCTTCGAAGGTGGCGCGTGATAAGATTTAGAAAACTGATTTTTTACTGGCCTGGCAGTCATATTTAAACTAACGTTTCACCAAATGTCTGCTAGTGACAAGCCCGACTAGCCGGCTATCTAATCATGAACAATTGCTTTGTCCTGCTGTTGGACTTTAGCTGTCTTTAGCCAGATTATACTGCTGCGTTAAACATGTCTGTTAGTGGGATTGCTTTGTTACTAACGTAATAATGGTAGATGCTAGAACAAAAAAAACATAATTATATTATAGGCAAGTTAAATTTAATCTGCGTGAATGGACTGTTAGCCGGCTGAAATGAACCATTCATTGGTTTGTCGGAGCAAAGTAATTAATGCTTGACGGTCTGCGAACGGGTGTTAAACACTTCACTCACTACGCTAAAAAAATGTATGCCACGTGGCTCTTAGAGATGGGTGGCAGGTGTCACCACAAGAAGCAGACTCTAGCAGTGACCATTCATTGCGTTTCCTCTATGTAAGGGGTTTTCATAGATTTATCAGCCTTTATTAAAGATGAGGAACGTTTACACATACGTATGTCTCATAATTGTAGCAGAGCTAATATTGTCCCGTCCATTTTGTATACAAATTTGTTTTCTCTGCTTCTAGATCCCACTATGAACAGGATACGGATCCATGTTTTGCCTTCCAATCGGGGCCGCGTTACCCAGGCTGCAAGGCCACAGGAGCCCCAAGCCTGCTCTTTTGCCCAGCGGCCCTGCTCCCAGCTCCGGGTTGAGGGCTACGAGTTCTGTATCAAACACATCTTGGAGGACAAAAATGCCCCCTACAAACAATGTAGCTACGTCTCCACCAAGAATGGCAAGCGGTGCCCCAACGCCGCCCCAAAGGTGGAGAGGAAAGACGGGTGAGTGAGGAGATAAACCACAAAAATGTCTATATTGGTAATATTACTTATCGAGTGTGAACAAAAATATTTGAAGTGATCTCTTGGGGTGGAATTTCATAAAAATAAGCTAACATGGCATTCTACAATTCCTGCCGAAATATGGAAACGTGGGGATTGCTAAAATATTTTTTCTCCACCAAAGGGTAACGTTCTGCGCTGAGCACGCCCGCCGTAACGCCATGGCCCTCCAGGCTCAGATGCGTAAGGCCTCCTCTGGCCCTTCCCCCGAAAGTCTGCTGTCTCAGCTGAGTGGCTACCGCAGCCGTGCGGAGGCTCATGGCCTGGATACCGGGAGGAGTGAAGCCAGCCGCATCCTAGGTACACGGGTCTAGCTCAGGGTTACCTAAACATATAGTTAAGATGGGTAAACTATAAACTGACCTTGGCTGAAATATAGTGGAATTGTTATGAACAAAATTGTAGATTATAGCTTCCAAGCTTTTATCAGAAAGATAATTTATATGTACAGTTATAGACAACAGAGTATAGCCTCACTACTGGTCCTCAAATGTCGAGTTACTGATTAGCTACTATGAGTCGGTATACTGTGAAACCGATAAGTATGTTTATTCTGACTGTAGATGAGGACAGCTGGAGTGAGGAGGAACAAACCCCCCTGGTGTTGGACCAGACGTGGCGGGGAGACCCCGACAGCGAGGCCGACAGCATCGACAGCGACCACGAAGATCCGCTCAAGTAAGACATATAACTTTAAGACACACATTTTAATATGCAATGTTTATACATCGTTTTGATCTTTGATCTCAATGTATTTGTGTGCTGGGTGCTTTGTTTTCATTTACAATTTCATGACCTAGTTTTCACAAGCATTAATAGTTTGATGGACTAATTACCTTCACATGAGATCAAAGCAAGTGAGCTAACTATGTGCGATGTGTGTTTGTTGTCATGCGGGGATTCTAAACTGTTTGTCCTGGCAGGAGAGCAGAGTGCCTGAGATAATCGTGTTTGGTTGTTTGTAGGCATGCCGGGGTCTACACTGCGGAGGAGGTGGCGCTGATCACCAGAGAGAAGCTAATTAGGCTCCAGTCCCTTTACATTGACCAGTTCAAACGCCTGCAGCATCTGCTCAAGGAGAAGAAGCGTCGATACCTGCATAGTCGCAAGGTGGAGCATGAAACTTTGGGTGAGGACTAGGGACAGAAAAGAAAAAAAATTGAAATCAAGATGTCTTAGTCGATATGATAAATCTGTCTGCTTTTATAGTGTGTTGGTCCTGTTTTGAACTTTGGTCTTGTGACCCTGCGTGTCTGATAGGAAGCAGTCTGCTGACAGGACCAGAGGGTCTCTCCATGAAGGAGCGGGAAAACCTGAAGAAACTGAAGGCCCTGCGGCGCTACCGTCGACGGTACGGTGTGGAGGCCCTTCTTCACAGGCAGCTCCGGGAGAGGAGGCAGGCTGCCACTGAGTCATCCGCTCAGGTTAGGCTCGCTGAACAACATACGGGATTTAAAAACCAAAACGTGTGGTATTCAGAATAACACCCAGTAAATGTGATGTTTCGCTGGCATTTTAACAAAACTTGTGTTTTCATTGATTTTGATAGTAAAAAGAAAATGTGTGCTCCAAGTTACTAAAGTTTGTGTTGCTATCTTCAGCCACATTCGTCGAGAATCAGCCAGAAATGCATCTCTTTCGTTGAGGGCACTCGGTGCACCAACAACTGCCTGCCCATGACCAGACACTGTGTAAACCGTATCCTTAAACACCTAATTAATAGGAGGAGCCTGCATGAGCACCAATCTTTTAACTTCAGTGGAAATGTTCACATCACGCTTCACAATGTATCGATATTGAAATATCCAACTTTGGATCCAAGCTTATTGCCTTTTTCCAGGTTATTGTACTTTTTTTATGTTTAGGTATTCTGGCCATGTCTGTCACGTGTTTTTATAGTTGCAGTTGCTTTATCAGCAAAAAAGGTCATTTATGACTTTGTCACGGAAAAACCTTCTAGTTTAAACTTCTCTATCAAAGCTATGATTTTGCAATTAGATTTTTGTCCTTGTTTAGTAACATTATTGTGACTCTCTAATATACCAACCGGTAGTTAAAGTCAGGATCCCTTTAAATTAAAAATATCCTTCTCATAATAGTTTCTGTTAAATGTTGCAAGGCCCTAATCAAGACGGGCAGCTTGTTGTGGCTGTCTGTTTCAAAAGGAGCCAAAATCGACTTCCTCCGATGGTCTGTTGATTTTCCCCCAGATTTACAAGGGGATCATCAATTCAGTTGGAAGAAACAAGAACACTCCCGTTTTTATTATAAGCCCTAGATCGTTTTAATCCTTTTAGATTCTAGTTACTCTGGACGCAGGCCGTAAAACCTCTGCTAGCATGGGAGACTAGTTTTATAGACTTTAGTTTGCCGAATTAACACTCCAAAAGTGTGTGTGTCATTTGAATTCCATTGGCCAAGTTCGATCCACACGTGCATTTCACTGGTAGTTCATAATAGAGCACCGCTGGGGTTGTGAATCTTGGGCCAATATTACTCACCACCGAAGTAACAGGCTCCTGAGTATGGTACCCCTCATACATAATCCTTGACCATAGCTTCAGATTTGTACCAGGATTCCAACCAGGTGCTGTTCAAACTGTGCCCGGGCCTCAAGGACGTTCCCTGTGACCGGCCAGTCCACATGGGCCAGTCTGAGGAGCCCCGCTGTCCGCTACACTTCACCCTGCCTCCCCCCATGTACCAGCCAGAACAGGAGACTCCCCAGCACCAGCAGATCACCATGGCCACCAGGGAGAATATGTACCTGAGCACGGCAGAGCTACAGCCCACAGAGAGCCTGCCTATGGAGTTCAGTGATGTATGTTGCCCTTCTTAAAACCCCTCATTTCCTTTTTGTTTTGGGAGTTGTGAAACATTTCTTCATTAAGGAAAAGGTTGCGTGATGGTGCATATTTTTCATGGCAATATAAATCACATAAGTTAAGCTTCAAGAGCATAAGAAAAATGTTCTTTCTAGAAAAAAACAAACCTGTGTACCCTTTACTTTAAGTACATCACATGCCCTAATCAAGACGGCCAGCTTGTTGTAGCTGTTTGTTTCAAAAGGAGCTAAAATCAACCTCTTCCGATGGTCTGTTGGTTTCCCCCCAAATTTACAAGGGGATTGTCAATTCAGTTGGAAGAAATAAACAGTCCCTGTTTTAAAAGAAACCATAGAACTTTGAGGTCTTGACTGAAATTAGTTTATAATGTACACTCAAAGCAATGCTAATGGGTCCTTGCTGATGACATTGCGGTGTGTTCTTTAAACATGATTAACTAGACTTCACACTGGTGTACCCTAAACATTTTTCCTCAACTTCTAACCGCTTTACTCCTAAGCATATTTCCCAATACTATTGACCTTCCTCTCTACTTGTAACCTTTTCACCCTATATGCATTTCTCTTTACTACCGATCTGTGTAGCCTAAGCATACCCCCACTGTGTCAGCAGGACCTGGACGTGGAAGGAGACGGCATGCAGTGCCCGCCCTCGCCGCTGCAGTTTGACACGGCGCTGGCTCTGGAGGACCACACCATCCGTGCCATCGCTGAGGCCCCCATGGACATACTGACTGGGGACGACCACGTCGATCTGGACGCCTCGGGACACGAGTTCTCCGACCAGGAGGTGAACGCCATAATGGAGAATCAGGTATACTTCCTATATATTATATTGCTTTGATGTGTATATATATACATACACACACACGCTATGAATGAGGTGTAAAAAAAAAAAAAAAAAATGCACTATTTTATTCTGAATAGGTAAACTAATTTGTGACCTTGCATCGAGATGTTTGTGTTTTAAACTAACTAGTAGTTAAACTATGCTGGTTGTAGCTGGCTGTTACTAACTAAACCGAAGTTGACCTCTTCTCATGGTCTGTTGGTTTTCCCCCAGATTTGCTAAAAGGGGATCGTCAATTCTGTTGGAAGAAACATAATGACAATCTTGTCTTTTATTTATTGAGCTCTGCTATGGAGTTGTATTGTCTAATATAATACATACCTACATGTGTTTTCAATATAAAGTATTTATTGTTTTATATTCTGGTGAAGAAATGTGAAGGAATTCCTTAAGCTTTTTCTGTTTAGTGAGCAATTGAACAAGTCAACCATTTGCACAGAAAGAATTTGTTCAGCACAATGCTAAGACAGAACAGGCATGTAAAGATTGTAACGTATTGTAGACCTGTAATCGTCCTATTCAGTAGATCGGAATGCATAGAAACATGAAAAGCTTGCATAGTCTACATACTGCGTGGGCGAAAACACATGAGATTATGATTTGTTGCCAACACTGCACGACCTGAGGGGGGGGGGGGGGTCACCTGTACTGCGAACATCTTCATGGTGCATAACAGGTATTCCAAAAAAGATTATTGAACCCAAATCTTATAATAGCAGCAGACAGTGCCTCCTCCCGCAGTATTTTGGTCATGTGACAAAAAAAAGAATGCTGTCTCCTTTTTCAGATTGCCTCAGAGGTGGTGGGTGGGGAGGAGGATGCCAGCACTGAGAAATCACTTCAAGAAATGAACTTTGCGGCTGGAGATGCCCACAACTAGGTGCATGGACCACACACCCTCCCCTCTCCTGAGGAATAAGCTGTTAATTCCATAAAAATATGGATTTTGAGTGTTTATCGAATTTGATGTCGGGGTAGATCTACAGTGTAGATCGCAACAATCCCTAGCTGGAGAGAAAATGTCACCCAGGCCTTTTCACACCAACGCCAATAAACTTTGTTTCATCTATTTTTATTTCAGCTATCATCTCTATTTATTGTTGTAATGGCAGTATTCTTTTTCAACTATTCCAAATACAAAGTGTTTATTTTCTACAATTCTTCGATTCTTCATGAATTGCAGGCCAATTTGTTAGGAATAAAAAATCTACTTTGTTACCACCTTCTAATCGTTTAATTCTCTGTAATAAAAAAACCCTACATGTCTCATGACAGTCCATAACACGTTGCGGTACGATATTTTTTCCTGTCCTTTTTTTAAAATGCAAAAATATGTGAAAGGTTCAACCTAAATTGATCACGCGACTACACTTATGTTTGGCATGATCCGACTCGGCCCCTAGACAGAAATTGGGGCGGGTATAGCAATTCCATGCAATGACATCACTTTTCCTCCGTCCAAACACGAGAAACGCAGCAAAAGGAAAGCTGCCGGATGACATCGCAACTCAAGAAATGTAAAAGATATTTTTACAGTACTAATACAATCAGACGGGCACAAGTTTCCCCCGTGAAAGTCATATAGGTTATAAATGAGGTAAGTGTTTTTTATTTTGGATTGCTTATTGCTAAACCGAAAACCTGAAGATTAATGTTTGCAAGTACATAGGGAAAATGCATAACCGATGTACACGAACCGGCATGTTTTCCTCACTTAATCGAGTTCGTGTTATTTGCATTGATATGTAAAGTCTCAATGCACCCTATAGTGTCTACTCTATGTTTACGGCCGTGTACCCTTGCCTCTCAAGAACTGATTTGGCGAATTGACCACTATTATAAATCGTACGTCCTTGCAGAGCAATACATGTTTAAGGGGAAAACACGGTTTTAAGAATAGCATCGGTTGCGTTTTTGGTGAGGTTGGAATGAGTAGTTTAGGGCTGCAAGACTAAATATAAGGACCCACAACCCATGGAACTGGCTGTGGGTCAACCAAAATATATTCCATGATGTTGGTGATATGTATTTCGAAGCTGTGCTGGGATTACATCATGGTAAGCATTGCCAGTGACTAATTCAAGTGTAATGGGCAGTATAAGTACTCTATCACCCCCCTTGCCTCTAATTGTTCACAGATGTACTGCGCCTTTGTGTTTCTCAAAAAAAAGCTGCAGGCCGATGGGCTGATTCCAATATACACATTATATTCTACTATCGGATTTATTTGAAAATGAAAAATGTGGCATTCAATTAAAATATCGTCAAGTGAATGGTTGCAGTGTATAATATCTTCCAGAGGCGAGCCACGTTACACTAGCCTGCATTTGCATTTTTTCTTAGTCAGACGCTTCAGTTCCTGCTTCAAAGCAGACATACAGGGTTGAGCCCAGTACAGACATCCTCTTGTAGAAAAAAAATACATTTTGCATGACCTTCTGAACCATGGTCGTTCCTAAGGAATGTCCTCTTTGGCCCCAAAATAAGCAGACTGGTCTATAATTCAAGTCTTTATATCTTCAAAAGTGGCACATCCAGGTCATAGCCACATGCTGTAACTTGGGTCTATTTTCAGCAACCCTGTGGATTGGTCTGTACCGCTCTGTGTGTAAATGCCCCCCTCTTTGAAGATATGCTAGACTTGGCTTCTCCTTATCTACTATCAGTTCTCCATTTATTGCCCTGCCGTTAGCTTCATGCAGGTAGTTACCATGGATATGGTGTAGTGGGTGAAGGCGCTTCTGGGGCTCACATTAGCATATAGAAATATTCATCGCATACCCCACGGAGCTGGCGAGATACGAGAGAGCTCACAGCAGGAGTTAGCAGGATTTTTTTAGGGGGGTAGAGTTGGGTGGTGGGTCTTCCAGCTCCCCAAGATATCACTACTGTACCCATACAGACACAGTACGACATGCTGCAGATATTTGGATGAAAGGAATGATCTTTGCCTGCTCTATTTCCTCCCACAGCCATTAGGGGTTGTGTTTTCTCCACATTGAGAAATCTCTGAGCCACTTAATAAAAGGAGTAGATGCTCCTTTTTTGAGTGTGAATGTAATCTGCGGTCTCTGCTGAAAGAGGCATTGTAAACAGCTTAAACCCACCACCCCGTCTTTTGTAGCTCACCACGCAAACTGTGACCTTACACCCCTTCGTTTGCAGAAGCAAGTGTGTATACTCCAGTGTGCAAATATGGTTGAACGCCCACCTAAGACTAATGGTATGAGGTACCTTGTGTGTAGGACTCATTCAAAATCCACCCTAAAGAGGAATCTGCGGTCAGACAAACATTGGAGTTGGCAAAACACTGCTGGAGCTGCAGCTGTAACAAACATTCAATTCATCGACCCGGCCAGGGAAAATACGCCTTGGAATGTAGCTTTAATCAATTCAAGCAAACAGGCTCACTACCACTTTCCTCTTTGACCAACGAGAGGCTAAATGGACATAATTTGGTTCACTCTGTAGCCAGCACAGATCCAGCAGACTGTGTTGTGAAATTCCTTCAAAGCTTAATCCCTTCGCCTGCAATCCCCATGGAGAAAGATTGTTTAGATATGGAATAGAAGCAAACACTCTGTAAGGCCTAAATTTAGGTTCCATAGTATCGCCATTTTTAAAAAAAGACAGAGTTCCTTTGTGCACCCCTGTCGTTTATTTTCATTTGTCTTAAAATAAATTGTTATTGAAGCGCGGTGTAGTGCACTGAACACCCCCCTCTCTCCCCTCGTCCATTCCGCAAAGCTCCCTCCTCCCACTAGGTGCCCTGGATTTGCCTTGCTTTGAATGTTTGATGTTCTTACAGGCTTTTTGTTCCAAATCCTCACCATCAATTTGATCTTTATCCTCTCGCAAACATTCGGCTACTCTTTCCCATGGATATTACAGGCTGGCTGTTTACAATTGTTTTGATTGAGAGCAGCTGCGCTCCTGGTGATTTCAGATGAATAAGAAGGGACTACGCTTGACAATATGTACCAAGGTTTCCTGTGACCCTCAGATGTCAATATTTTCTTTATTTAGCAATACCAAAAGGAGCAATCTTTCATTCTGTGCAATAAATATGTTTATCTTTTTGGTTGAGGGCTAGGATCTGTAGTGTACTGATGGGTCAAGTTGAGATGATACTGTGGTTTTTGATGGTATGGGCATGGTAATGTCTGAGCCAACCAGGCTGGTGAGCAGATGTCAAGCTGCTTTGTCCCTTAACCAAAACATCTGTCAGGCTCACCTTCTTAAACATGTAGCCTGTTGGCAATTTGGACATCCACATCTCATTCAACACAGGATTGGCTTCAAAAAGTCTGTGAGGTGTCAGTGTTTGGGCCTCAACCTAATACATAAGATGGTTTAAGGGCCTATTGCATAAAATGTCTTCTTTTGCTGGTGTTTGTCCAACGTATTAAATATGGATTCCTAAAGATTTTTTGTTTAAAATGTCACATCTGTTTGAATAAGATTTTAAAACTGGTTGTAATTCAGCACATGTTGAACGGGGGATTTGTAAGACTTATAATAAACTGCAATCAGTGCTCCTCGGATCTTGATGAATTGGATGGCTAAGGCTTGCTAGCACGTTACCATAGATTGATCTTAGATCAGACTGACTGCTCATTGTTCCAAATGTATATCAGCCGAGGCCCCACCCTCTTGATCAGTTTGTTACAAATGGTGTTGATGTTGACAGATTTAGCCTGTATTGTCTCCCTCTGCCCTGGGCAACCAGCAAATTATTTCAGAGCTTGTCGGTCAAAAAACATCAGTTGTATGATTTACTTGCTCATCGATAAGCTATGATTTGAAACATTTGCTGCTGCCTGGGATGATTCTTTGTGTCAAATGATAATATCTCTTTCCATTGTCTCGCTACCCAGCTCTTTGGTTGCCATGGTTACTGAACTTCCAAGCCAAAGAATTTACATTGGTCAAGACGAATGGCTTTCATTACTCAGCTTTTATGATATGGAGGAATAAAATATAAAAGGTCTTTCTTCAAATATTTTTCACCTGAGAGATATTTTTTTGTAAGTCACTGTTACGCTAGAAGAGTGCCCAGAGGAGAATTTTTTTCCAAACTTTACTTTCTACACTTTTTTTTGTAATAGTGTGGCTCGTGTGGAAGTGCAACTAACTACCAACATACAAAACAGCTAAGATCAGCAATGCTGACTAGAGCCAACTTGCAGACAGCAATTAATCTGTATCTCTGGGATACATAACAACATCGAAATGGACCTTGTCTCAGAGGCCCATACCACTGCCGTTGGACTTTTTTTTTTTTTTACAGCCCCAGCTGTAGACCCACCCTGCCCATCTCCCCACCTAGCAGAGTAACCAGTGTCACATTTCTAATAGGTGGATTAGCCCCCCTTCCAACTCACATGGACCCCTTCACATTACTAACCATTAAACTGTCTGCTTCTCAAAGGGGGTTTGTTACCCAGAGACTCTGATTTACACCTCCTAATCATGAATCCCCCCGACAGATAGATCCCCATTCACACCTAACCTTCCTCTACCAGGAATAAGAATAGTCCCAGATTGACCATCTGCCATTGAACAGTTAGTTGCCATTTTTCCTTTTTGATGTGTTGTTTTTTGTTGTTGTTTTTTTCAATGATTCCGCTTTGACAAGGTAAACTCGGTAGTAGTAGTAGTGCTGTGTGTTTTCAGTCTTGCATTCTTGAGTTTCTTCAGGGAAATGTTGTGTTTACCAACTCATGGGGAAGCTAGTCTCATGACTTCCGTTTTACTACCAGTTTTGTCGCTCCAGGTTAATTTGTCAAACGACTTTTCTATAGACAGGAAATACTTGTTTTCTATATTTGCTTCTTATTAACTCGTTTAGTGGAACTTGGGCTTTATCTGCACCCGACTAATATACATTTCTCTCCCCTCCAAATGTTACCATTAACGTTGAGAATACCTCTTAGGCTGTTGAGTAGGGCACAGGATTCTTCACAGAGAAGTGAAATCTTCAAGAGGAGGGAGACGAGGGAAAAGACGGTTTTACAAAAGGCCTTTTATGTCGGATACCATGTTCTCATTCTCCTCTGCGTTAGCTTCAGGGGGGTCATGTGACCTGCTTTCGCTCAGGTCATGTCATCCTTTGAACCTCACGGTGGACAACCTTTCTCCCTCAGTGTCTCATTCACCCCGTTACAGATGTCAGTATACGTTACTGTTGGATATGGCCGGATTTAGCTGTGGGTGTCCACTCCCTTCCCCCTAATCCTTTCATTCCCTCATCTATTGACAGTTTAGATCAGTGATGAAGAGGAGGCCTTCGTTCATCGTTCTATTTGTTCTCAATTCCAACCACTAGGTGGACTCTGGCTATCTGTCTTAACGGTAGAGGTTGGCCAATGAGATACATTCGAGATGGTTTGCGCATCTTAAATCGTACGTTTGGCAAATACATTTGGGGATTTGAAGGTATGTATTCTGTTGAAAAAATGGTTAAGCAGTGGGGGAATTTCTAAAAAACTAGAAGCAACTTTAAAATGCCCTCTGGCCTGTCTGGCTTGGTCAAAATCTATGTGGACTGGGTCTGTAGCTAACTACTGACATTAACCAAGGAGCCCTGAGGCTTTCAGTTTGACTGGAGGAAGTCTGGTCTGGAATGCAGTCAATTCAGGTCAGGTCTCTTGTCAAGTCAATTACAGTCAAATGAAAAAAAGTGGGTGCAACGGTACCCTATATGTTATATTTCAACTTGATTAGTTAAAGTTGCAGCAATTGTTCTTTTTTTGTTTTGATTTTCACATCGGAATCGGTTATGTAGATTGTTTTAAATATGCGGTCTTGTGATGCACTTGATTTGTTTACAACTCCTTGTGGCTTTTACCATGTAAGTCCCCAATGCACATGTGTTCTGCCTCCACATAGTTGCATTATTTGTTGTCATACCAGACAGTTGTGTGATTTTATTAAACAGGAAACAAGATGATTCACTTGAGAGAAACATCTGAAGGGAGGGAGAGGAGGAGGGGGTGTTATAGTTTAGGCTGTCTTGTCACCGGTGCATGAGGAAAACATTGGAAGAGACTCATTGACCCACACTGAGGTGATGTCACTACTGGCTGATACAATCAGATTCCTTTTAGTTTAAGGATCATAATAAAAAGAAGATCCCCACCCCCTTGACATCTATACACATTCAACACCCACTTCTACATGTGAACTATTTGGTCACTGATTTTCGATTCATAGCTCCATATTCAAATCTGTTGAATAGCTAGTCATGTGGGAGAAAATCTGACACTTATTACCAATGTGAACCAGAATGGAAATCTTCTTATCCTAGAGCTCTGAGCACTGGGCTTTAAGGCACTGAATGGCTGTGGCTAGTTGAACTCTATAACAGCCAGCCAGTCGGATATCCTCCCCTTGTAATGTCCCTTTGTCCGCTGCCTGCTAGGGTCTCTTTTGAAACCTAACCCCCCCCCCCCAACCCCCTCTCCCTCAGACTTTACGGCCAGACCAGCAGCTGTAGGGTTAATCTTTGGCAACGGCAGCAGTGACAGAGGCAGCAATCGTAGCAGGGAGGAGGTGAAGGAGGAGGGGAGAAAAGGACAGCAGAAGAGAGTGAGAATGAGTGAGAGATAGAGAAAGAGAGAGAGAGAGGAGGTGGGGGCTGGTGCACAGCTGTTGGAGGAGGCAGGGTCTATTGGGGTAGGAAGCTTGCCTCACTCTCGCCCTGGAACAATGGGAGACATGGCAGCCTCTGCAGAGAGCACAGAAACATACACACAATGCCCAAGGACAGGGCCTCTCTAGCGCCGGTTTAGAGAGGAAATAGAGGCTTCCCCTTTCGCTACTTGGAGTGGGCGTCATAGGATAAGAAGCGTGAAATACTTCAGTCAGACAACACAATTGTAAGATTGTTGCTGTTCTTTTTTTGTTGTTGTTTGGTTTCTTGTTGCTTGTGCTTTACGTTTTGAAGCGAGGTTCTTTTGGATGCGCTGACTGGATGACACAGCAGTGAGGTGAGAAGACTTTTACAGGAAACCGGATTTCATTTTAGATTTGAATGTACTGGAAAACACGTAAGGTTTATCCATCAGTATTGATTTATAGAATTGTATGGTAGCTTTTCCTGTGTGTCGTTTGCGCTCTGTTTTCCTGTGTACCCTATGTCAATATGTGGTGTATGTAGATGACACAGTGTATTGTAATGGTGGCAGCGAAAGGGACCAAGGGGAGAAGGCATGTTTGGTTTAGTTTTATGGAGTTGCTGAGCAGATGGACGGGGTGGGATATGATGGAGAGAGAGAGAGAGAGAGAGCGAGAGAGATAGAAACAGAGAAGCTGCAGGGCACGTCCTCTTTACCCTGCGTGTGGCCACGGGATGGTCCTATCTCCTACACACAGGACACCACTGCAATGTTCATTTAATACCAAAACCTTCCCTTTTTAAGTCAGAAACGGTGGCAAAACAGTACCAAAAAAAATGTGAAGACGCAGTATCATAAATTGTGAATCGGTCATGGTGGCGATGTGCATGCAAGACATTTGTGGTGGTAGATGAGCCGCTCCTGTCATCACTGCTTGTTTTCCAGCTGGAGGAATTGAAACCCACCCCATTTGGTTGCACCAGGACACGCAGACCCTCCTGAGGTACATCCTGGGTGGAGGGTGGGGTCTGAAGGCTGCCTGGCAGAGGTTTAGACCGCTCTCCCAGAGAGGCCAGCCACCACCACCACATTCGCTTTGATTACTCTCAGACATGGCGCACACCCAGCCAACCCTCTCTGTTCTGTAAGGGAGCTCCTTCTGTACCCATCCCCCCCACCCGCCACCATTTCCCAATTCAACCCAAATCCCCTTTTCCCACTCATCCTCTTCCCTCCCACTGATTCAAAATATTGCAGTGTGTACAATTCGTTTCGGTTCCTATTGCCATACATCAGAGAGGAGGCGTAGCGAGGCAGCCAGCCCACTAACCTGATTCTGTCTGCATCTTAGTCCCCCGGTCTGTGCTTTAATATTTATTCCACCATGCATCGACGTCTAGATAATTGATGCAGATAATGGCGCAGTTTTGGCGTGGGTGGAAATTGTCTTGCCCTAAATAAAATAAAAAATTGGGTGGGGAGCGGGGGGGTTCCTCCCTCCCTAAAATCTGCCTTAATTCCTCCTTCCGCCGTTGTAAGTCATCCTGGTTTGCCCGCATTGTTTACGTCTCCCGCCTACACACTTTGCCTACACGGGGCCCTCAACTTCAATCTGCGCCTTGTTTGAAGCTTGGCAGATGGAAGGCTTGCTGTTTGACATATCCTGCCACCGTTGAGCTTCTGCTGAAAACCCCACAGTGTGTGACTGACATGATTTAAGAGGCTCTGAGCTTCGGCTCTCCTCTCGGCTTTTTGGCAGAGAGGCCCGCTTTCGATTTCACAGTCTTGCCCTCATTCCATGAATATAGGCAGCTCATTTCATGCAGCATCCAAACCAACTCCCGACCGAGTGGAGCAGACCAGACAGAACCTCAGCACACACACCGACACGCAATGTGTTGTGGCCCAGTCCAGTCTTTCACAAACCAAACTCACATCTGTGAAGAAACGAATTGTAAATCTTCACCGTCTCATTTGATCTATAAATGTATGTTGTTTGCCCTCGCTAGGAATCACAGATCAGCTTTTTTCTCGCGGGAGCAGGTGTGCTGATGAGGACACAGGCAGACTTTGCACAGCACACAAACACCAACTCACGTACACAAACACACACACACACACACACACACACACACACACACACACACACACACACACACACACACACACACACACACACACACACACACACACACACACACACACACACACACAC
>JAVQJS010029017.1:0-13614 GCA_036024795.1 Galaxias rostratus | reverse complement strand
GGGGGGGGGGGGGGGGGGGGGGGCAGCAAGGGGGTCTGGCTTGAGAGTACGAGGGTTGTGGTGGTTTGGGGAGGGTGGGGAGCGCTGGGTGGGTTGGGAGTATGAGGGTGGTTTAAGGGGGAGAGTGAGGGTGGGGTGGTGTAAGGCGGAGTGTGAGGTCGGGTGGAATCGGAGGGGGAGGGTATGGAGGTGAATTAGATGGGGGCAGGGTAGGAGGGTGGTCTCAGTGTACAGTATGTGGGCTGGGTGGGTGGGGAGTTTGAGGGTGGGGTTAGTTTAGGGCGGGTAGCAGGGTGGGGTTGGTTTAGGGGGTTCTCTGCTTTGGTACTCTTGCACCCACCCTGGCAGGACTGTCCTCACACACACACACACACACACACACACACACATACACACACACACACACACACACAGCTTTATTATAGTTGCTCTACCTGATATAAATCAGCAATTATTTTGGAATTGTCTGGTGGGGATACCGTCTTGAGTGACATTGCAAATTTCTATTTGAATGCAAAGGTTAATGAATTCCCAAAATGTCTGCAAGTCTAAGTGTCAGGGTTGTGCAGCAGACTTAAAAAGCATTTTGAGCACTGTCAATTTAAGAAAAGAGAGAATCTAAAAAGTGAAATGATCAGATTATTGCCTCAGAAGAAAGGAAAAGGTTTGTAATTATCTTACAAATGTTTATAACCTTGACGGTCTCACTTACCAATAGAACATGGTGAACTTTAGAAAATTAACTTTATCCACAGAAACGTCATTTGGAGAAAAACGTGTAATTTCAGTTCAACTGCACGTATATATTTCAAACCAATCGCCCGATGTTTCAATTTGGCTTACCAGCTGTAGAGAACATATAAGTAATATTAACGTTTAAATATTCAATCATTGGAAGGAACATTTATTCAAATAATTTGAATAGTATTCACATTATTGGTATTATTGACATCATGCTTGAAGTGTTTTATAAAAGTTTGTATGAATAAACAAATAAATAACCATCTCAAGCTGATGCCACTGTTATAATACGGAGCACACTTGAAAAATAGAATGGGTTTCTATACATAGGATCTTATGAAAGGGATCAGACACAGTGAAAAAATTTACCATTAGGGATGGCTATATATAAATATATCATCCAATGCCCTGGAGGCATCCGGGTTCAACAAAGCCCCTGTACTGTGCACTATGGTACGAACAGAATTACCTATAGAATTCGACCAAGGATAGCACAAGGCCACAAACGGACGCTTGTCTGTTTCAAAGGGGTTTGAGCCTAATTGCTTCGGCCAAAGAGTGGAAAGAGTTGCAACAACAGAAGAATTGTGTGCACTGGTTAGACAAATGATACAAAAGTCAAACACAACAGCCAAACACACAAGGAGACATGGGTTTCCATAGCCATTTGAAAACAAGGTAGAACGGGTGTTTTCATCATCTAAGTCATGTGTTTTTCTAGAAAACTAAAATGTTTATCTTGATTTTTGCGGAAAGAGATCATACTGAGGCAAAGTCTTTTTTAAAGAGGAACCTTGTGATCTAAAACAACACCCTTGACTTACCATAGTGTGTGAGACAGTTGCAGTTTATTAGATTAGCTAGAAGGACTGTTTTGTTCCGGATTGTTATATATAGCCTTATTGTATATAAATTGCATTTATGCAATCTTGTATAAATGGCCACCTTGATGCTTTGGTCCAAATTCTTGGCTTGGGTGTTAAGAACAGCATATTTTAGGGGGTTCATAAGCATTGAGTATAAGTCTAAAGTCCACTAGGGATTTTGAAACAGCTTTAAACCAGCTTGCACCTGTTTGTGCCTAAATTATACAGTAGGTTGATAGGTAAAAACTGATCAGGAGCATACAGATGGATTTTAGAGTAGCTGTCTGTTGCTCTATCATCATACATACACTCATATCCAGAGCTCTGAAAAATGACTGAAATCTGTTAGATGTGTTAATCTCACTGTCAAAATATTTCAGCTCTTTCAGTAGAATGGTGTGATTTACCATTCTAGAGACCTTTGATCGGTCCATAAATAATCTTTTACAAACATTGTTTCTGCAACTGTAGTCTTATGACCTGCTTTAAAGCCAGACAAAACATTACAACAATTGGCATACAGAAACAAAATGATATATTCTGCAATCAATAGCAATAAGCATCACTTCTCTTATGATCTGACATGACACTCCATGTCACTGTCACACTGCTTATTCACTACAGAAGTCTGTAGTTTACAGTTTGGAAAGGGATAAGTTGATAAATCACTTTCTCTCTTTTCACCATCTTCTTATCCAATCTAGTATGTTGGATTCCTTAAAAACCTTGCTCAAAATTAGAGCTGAACTATCTAATAGCAGCTGTTTGTCTTATCTTTGACTGTGCAGGCACATCGGTTAAGTGCAATAAGCAGACTCATTTGTCAAGTTCAAGCCTTGTACACTAACCCAGTAGACTTCTGGGCTGAGTGAACTTGGGATGGGGTAATGGGTAAAAGGAATGGATTCATTGATAAATAGAGCGAGCGAGAGAGGGAGAGAGAGAGAACCATCTGGAGGGGGGACTAAACAGTCCTAAACCAGCTTGCAAAAATTACGACAAGCCACGTACTGGAGAGGCTGACATACCCTTGAGCCACCTAGCCAATGGTCTTTTGTTTAATCGTCTCTCAGCTGGCTCTTCAGGAAGCCCTACCGTACTCTTGCTTTAACCTCACTGTAATCCCTCTCTTTGTAGCCTTCTTCCTCTCTCGTCAGACGTACACTCATTAGAGGGATTTAGGCCTGAGCACTGCAAAACTAAAGAAAGAGGCTGAGGGAGTGGATGGAGTGCTGACAGTCTTTCCAGGAGTGGGTTGTGGGCATGGTGACAGTTGCACACTGACAGAGACAGTGAGACAGATAGAGAGAGAGACAGAGAGAGAGACAGAGAGAGAGTGTGTGTGTGTGAGAGAGAGAGATCATATGTCGATGTATTTGCTATTTAGGGACCATGGGAACTGCTCTCAGGCCTGAGCAAAAGTGTTCAACTGCATACGATCAGTATGTACTGTATGTACACACGTACCTGATACCTGTGCATCTGGAAGTCGCATTAGTAGAGGAGGATGAACACCCTTGCCGGCTCAGAGAACAATCTACTTTGATCGGTAGACATGCTAGACAAGTCAACAAAGCCGTCTACCTTCATGAAAACTCAACAAGCCAACAAAAATCTTCTTGGATCTCACCCTGGGTAATTATCAACTTCCCTTGTATTTGATTTGTCTTTGGAATTTGTTGTCATTTGCTTGATGAAATAAATCGATTTGTCTTATGTGCTGATTTTGTTCAAATTTATACCACATACAGAGAACTCTGAAGACAAAAAAGCCAGTTCAAGTCCAACAGACTTTATAATATACAGACATTGATTGTTCAGTATTGTTTTAAGCAGGATTTAAAGTGAGTGTCTAACCAAAGATTTTCTATATCCTTTGTGTGTGTGTGTGTGTGTGTGTGTGTGTGTGTGTGTGTGTGTGTGTGTGTGTGTGTGTGTGTGTGTGTGTGTGTGTGTGTGTTTTGAGTTTCATAGAACAAAGGCCTCTGATCGGATTGGCCTAATTTCCCTGCCTCGTTGAACGCCTAGCATATCACATTGTTCCATAAGGCTTGGATTACTGCAGTAGCTGAGCAATTTCAGTGAGATTTGTCGAGGCAAATCAAGAGAGCAAACCAACCGTGGACGACATGTTGTCCCAAACCAGGAACCTGTTCCCCATTACCCAGTAGAACCAGATATTCCTTGAAGCAACACAGAAGTATTTGACATCATTTGTGCTGTCCTCTAACAGATTAAACGTATGAAACTCTACCAGACAGTTTCAAACAAGTACAAAACATGTGATCTTCCCCTAACAAGACTGTTGTTTCCTTTGTGTGATCAAAATTAAAAGTCTGTTTTGTTACAAAATCAAATGTGAAGCCATTGGATCCTAAAAGAGTACCACTTGGCAGTTTGGAAAAAAATCTTTACAAGCATTTTTTATCAACGTGATTATTAGATTTATTTCCTTACAGTCAATACCAAAACCAACAAAAAAAATTCTGAGGTACTGAGTGTAGATGCTTTGGGTACTTGCAAAGCGATAGAGATAAATAAATGTTAGACAAAATAAAACGAATTTAGTTGACATAAAAAAACACATTCATATATGTCTTTGATTATTAAAATTCTACCATGCAATGTTCTTTATAAGAGGTTAATAATGTTTGGGGGAAGAGTTTTGCCACCACACCAAATGCTGTGGTAATGTTTTGATATGGTCCACTGTTCAACCTGGGCCAGCTATCTTCCCTTCTCCAAATATGACCCATGCAGAACTTTCCCATTAAAGAGAACCCTCTCAGGGTGGATTCTTCAAGGTCCATGGTGGGAGGCTCCGCTGGACAAAAGCTGGCCTAGCTAAACCTTTCCGCCCTGTTCAGTTCTGAGGGGGGATCAGACGCTTGCCCACTAATGTAATCTCTTCTGATATCAAAACAGGGGACAACCCTTTTTAGATATTGAAAATCAAGGACCTCCCGGAGCCACAGCTAAGCCTCCCTGAATGGTCCTGAACAAAACAGGGGACTGGGAAAGCAGCACCGACACAAATCACATAAATGAAAAAGTATTTTCTTGTCCATTTAAATTCCTATTCCATGTAATTGAGGGTTTTTTAGAAATGTATCAATTATATGGACCATGTGGTGTAAAAATATTGTACTAATAAATCTCCCCCCCCCCCCGAATAAATGGTAAAACTTAGCAATTGGCATCCGTCAATATGACACTGAATATAGCATTTACTAAATCTTCCTGTTGAATGTTTAGCTATCTGAGAACTTGGAAGGCCAATTCCCAAATTTTTCTTGGAAATGTGTGGAACATTTCTGACTATGACTTTTTAGGCTGCTATGATGAGTCTTTGGGTTTTGAACTGACTAAAAGACCGCCTTCAAAATGGCCTTGATGGGACAAAGTATTTGGTTCGGCAGGCAAACCAGGTCTATGTCTGTCTTTTAGAACTGTTGTACAATCAAGATCTTAGCCTAATCCCAGACAGACACAGGGTACACCTGACCAGAGATCTGTGTTAAGGATTATGCTGTATTACCCACATCTACATATGTTTGTCCAGTTCTGAGATTGTCTTTGATTTTTTTTTGTACGTCATCTCAAACAGCTGATGCACATCTAAGCTTAATTCAGTTTGATAGCTTGGTGGTGTAAATTCAACGTAAGTCCTCTGCCCTATGACACACGATATTGTAAGAAAATATATTAACGGTGAAATACATAAATATTTGACCGTGGTCTATAAAGTAATGAGCAAATAATTTGAGCATAAATAACTGAAAAGGTTGTATAAAATATTAACTCTCAGTTGAAAAAAAAAACAACCTTAAATTGTTAACATTTAATTCCCCATAAATTGCTTAAGTCAAAACATTTTAAGTATAAAAACTGTTTTATGGGCTGTTTACATATATGGTATCATTCTAGCTAGATCATGATCCCTCAAAGAGCTGTAAGTAGTGTAAACATTCCCCAATAGTTGCGATGTGATCATTACAGGCTCTATGTTGCCTTGTTTACATCGCTCCTGATTGGTTAGTGTGGTGGGGAGCCGGGAGAATTTTGAGACGACAAATAAAAGGTTAAGAACAGGGCAGTGATGGGCGGCGAAATTTTCTGAGAGGTTACAGCAATTAATATATTAATAGCAACAGAAATGCAGTTAAGTAATTTTGATAATCAATTGACAGCAGTTTCAAAAGTCACCGGTAAGCAGGTAAGACCCCGATAGACAAACTCACCCACTCTAAACTGTGTTGTGTGGTCGTTGGGATTCGCGTGGTCTTTCACCAGCATCATGTGGAGGATGCCAAAAGAATTTTGGATTCCGAAGATCGACCCATTACACCACGTTGCTGCAACAACAACTAGCCAACCGAACCCACCCTCGGGTGGCACGAATCCCGGTTGGGCACCCATGGGGTCTGTGGGTTGAACGTCGGAACACGGTGACTTACACCCGTCAATTAGCTGGACTGTACTCTCCTCGTGTCCAACTTTACTCTCGTTGTCCTCCACACTGTCAGTATTCTCAGGGAGAATCTCCAGGTTTTGCAGAGTACCAATCTGTTCCATCTCAGAATCTGCAGACTTTTCGGTTGAAGGGGTGGATGTATCGGCCAGGTTTTCGATCCCGTTGACCCCCATCGTTTTTTCAGTCGGGTGGTTAGCGTAAAGCTACAGATTTGTTATGCCACATCCATATGAAGCCTAGTGCATTGACACGGGTAAATAAACATATAGCCTGATCATCTGTTTGCCGAACTTGATTGGTGAATCAACAAAGGCGCGCAAAATATTTCCCTAAACAAGATTGAGTCCAAAGTCAGACCATCAACTCGAAACAACAATTCGGTAGCATTCAGGCAGGCATGATATAATGTGGTAACAGCTGCAACCTAGGAAGTCCCATATTCCATTATAGCTTGTGGCATTTAAGTGCATTTATAATATTGCCTTCTTTGTATTTCCTGAGAGGATTGGTATGCGTAAAGTCTTATACTTTCCGGATTTAATTTATCAACCTGTGAAAGCTGCTCAGACTCGTTCTGATTTCATCCTGGCGCTGTCCAGCCGTGGTCCACATCCCTTGATCTGCAACTAAACTGTTGGCTCCGCCTTTGTCAGCTGTTAAATGTTTAAACCTTGCTCAGAGTAGGTTTACGTGAAAAACAACGTAGATCACCATGACTGTCGTCCCCACATCGCTGTGTATCGACAAAAAAAAGAATCTTCATTCAACAGCTTGCACTCGGACCTCCACCGCTAGTCCGGCCAAGTATGGTGGTGAGAAGCATTTGCAATTTCTGAAATGCCGAATATTAGACTAGGCGAAATAACACGAGTAAATCCCCACCCCTTCTGGCATGGAGCCAATCCTTTATGGAAGCGCTGAACTAAATAGGTTATGAATGACGTTGATAAATAGAAAATATGAATTGAGCTCAGTCGTAAATGGCGATTGTCAACATTGCCGACAGTTACACTGACATCTTGAGATTCAATCTGCTGCTCCGTCCAAGCAGCTAAATGAAACAACCTTCATAATCTAGTGTTACGTAGCTACTTCTTATCGGTAGGCAACAACGCATGTGCTCATCCATAATTTAAAAAAGTGCATGTGAAGATCGAAGATATTATGTAGCGAAGTCCGTCTGCTTTTCACTTGCGCTATCATTATCCGGAAACATACCATAACGACAAGGCATATATATTTCCAAAATAAAAACACTGTGCTGTTTCTTTAGGCGGTGTGGCTGTCCGGTTGTCGGTGTTAAAAAAAAAAAAATACAATCTATACTATAAGTGAAACGAAAAAGTTGGCTGAGCGAGTAGGGAATTTGAGTGCAGTAATTGGCCATCCAATAAATGCGGAAACAAAAGAGGACTACATATGCGTGGTGCACAGTGAGCCCATCACGACTGTTCCCTTGTTTTAACGCATGCAACCTACCTATCGTGTAATCGACTTTAAGAGGCCTTCAGAGGAAACACAATTTTTAATGATGTATGTCATGCAAGCCTGAATTGCAATGATAGGCGAATGCTAATGTCACCTTAATGCCACTTTTAATAATTCAATTCAATCCAATTGTAGGGTTCTCTAAAACAACGTGCTCCACTTTAGATTGGTAGGCTTTTGAGGCCAAATTAAATAATTGTATTTATTTAGTAGTTAGGCCTACAGGTTTTACCTTCCCCTGATTATTGCAAGCTAGGTAGGTAGGTTCAAACATGTTTGCATGCAGTAGCCAACATTTTCCACTGAGTAGTGCTCAAATGTCAAAAACGGTCAAATCAGATTTACCACTGAGTCATCCATTATTCCGAACTTTGACCTCTCGTAAACACTACAACTCTTAACGCAGCAGTTAACTGTGCAATAATTGATATCAGTGCGAGTTCTTAAAAGCATATTGTTGATCGCAAATAATTATGGAGCTGATTGGATTAAAGGTCTTAATAGATACCTTGTTCATTGACGTACAAGTGGATGTGTTTATGCAAACAATCACATTTTGACATAAATAGTTAAAGTTGGGAGTCTATACTATATAGCCAAACCACCGCACCAATACATTTAGTCCTTTAGTAGAAATTGGACAAAAACAGGTAAGTACATGTAAAAAGCTGTTGTGTTGTTACAGAATATTGCTTCTCTTTGCAACTGGAGTTAATTAAGTCTTTCCCACACAAACTTTATCACTAAAGTTTACCATTAAATTACTTCCTTGTGGCCCAACAGGGCAATATGTGGGTTTATTCCCCAGCTGGGCCCCCTTACTGTATGTGTGTGTGTGTGTGTGTGTGTGTGTGTGTGTGTGTGTGTGTGTGTGCGGGCGCGTAATACCACCCACACTGTAGAGTCTCCAAGATTTGGAAATAACCAAAATAGGGATCTTATTGCAAGACTTCCTTGAGGTTCCCATTCGTGTCATTGTCAACTGCGCTTGGAAAGTTGAATTGCTTCTTGTTTGTAGTAGGATTCTACAATTCATTAGAGAGATGGCGGGGTGGTGGGAGAAAACATGCGGGGCACTGGGGTTGGGGGATGGGTGGTTGGGTTGAGGGCCCACACACAACAGTTGATAGTCATCTGGTACGGACCCCTGTGTTTTCGGCAGGTTAGTTTATGGAAAACAAAATGAGGACAAAACCAAAATATCTGATTGGATGCACTGTACTTGCCTCAACATGTTGTACAGAGCTGAGAGGTCATGCCATGTCTGTCAGGTGGTACCATCATCTGTTTCTCACATTTTAGGGCCCTAGTTAGACAAGGCTCACAATACCTGTCTAAGAGATAAGGAAATACTTCATGGTATCTTATTGTAATTTCCGATTTTATTCCAGCTTGTGACAAAATTTCAAGAAAACAGACAGGCCAAATACTAAAATACAAGTGTTTAATTAGGATTTTGTATTGTGTCTGTTACCTGGAAGTTCCACGGTGAGCCACCACGTTTACAGAAGGTTATGTGTAGTGGCATCCCCAGATGTGGTGTTCTGATTAGGAGCTTTTGTTAAAAAGTCAAACAATGTATACAACAGTTTACTTTGTATGCTGCCAAATTTTTGGTTAGTATGTGTATGTCAACACGTCCGAACTCCTACTTCGACTGAGTCAGACCTTTTACTTATGAGGGTGGGGGCAGTCCAATATCAGAGACCAAACATTGCACATTATATGACATGCAGAAGATAAGTGGTGCTTGATAGAGATCTTGTGCTTTGACTTACTTCAAAACAAGCAGCATGTTCAGACACTGAGCCATCAAAAGTCTACTTTTCAATGATGGGCTACCTATCCCAACCAAACTATGTAGGGAAGTGGTTGTCTACAAATTAGAAGAATCTACAGGATGTTTCAACACACCCAAATGTACCTTACATTTAAAATTATTTTTAAAATGTCCTGTTCAATGTCAGTCTGGTGGATCTTTAACATTAGTATATTTTTGAATGCATTGTTGCATTGTCAACAGGCCTTAAAGAGTGTACTGTGACTTCTGAAGTCCAATTAACTTTATATGTATATGTTATGCATGCTAGGTCTTAGAACAAGTGTTGTTCAACAGTGACTCAGTCCTAGTTTGGCACACCAATGCTTTAGGTATTTCTCAGATTTATTTTCTAAAATGTTTCTGCTTTCTTAGTACCCTCTTGTGTCCTTTATTAGGAATTCCCTTTAGAGCTGTTATTATCTCTCTTATGCTTAAAGTATACAAGTACAGAAACACCTGCGACAAGAAAATCTTATTCTGATGGCTTAGTGACCATCTTAATGGAGGACCCATGGACTTGAATGGTTGTAATTTTAACTACCATGAATGTAAACACCCTCAAACAGTATACACAGTATACAACATAACAATCATAAACAGACAAGATTTCAAGCAACCTTAGAAAACATGAAATGCCTTCAGCTGTTGAATATTGTATATTTTTGATATACCGGTATATGTTACAGTATACACACACGTGTATATACATACACTGGAATGTGGATGTAAGAGTCAAGGGATTGTAACAATCTACCCACAAACTATGAGGTTACCACATAATCTACTCTTAGACACCCGCAGTTTTACAGGTGATATATATATCCGGGGAATCGGGAACAGCCCCAGATTTTTTACAAGAAATGTACATTGCATGCACCAGCCTGCCCCCAGCTACTATGAAGATCTGTATGCACAGCAAGTAGCAGTGCACACACCCCTCACATTCTATGAAAGGATGACAGGGTGAAAGAGGAGGGAGTGAGTGTATGAGAGGGGTGGAGTGTATGAGACCAGACAAAAAGCGTGGGAGTCTCAGAGTGCTGCACAGGGGGACAGAAAATGGGGGGGCCATTAGAGGGAAGGGTGAAAAAGTTTGATGAGAACAAACTTTAAACAGAAGAGCAGTGAAAAAAGAGACCGGTGTGTCCGTCCAGTGTACAAAGAACAAGGTGACCGGGGAAAGCCAGAGAGAAACATAAAGTGTGGACTCGTCATTCTCAAGGACTTCATCTGATCAGGTACTGCCAAACTTTATTTGACGCTGGGTGCTTTTTTCCCCCCGCACACTTCGTTACTATGGCGATGCGCTTGTTGATAATAGTCAGAGAAAACCAGACTGCTGCGGGCACATCTATTCAAATGGTCAGCGACAGAAGCTTGTAACCACACATAAGGCTTCTGTTCATTTTCTTCTTGGTGAAACTGTGAATCGATATTTCCTATAAAGAGAGAATGTCTTTCTCAGTTCAGCTCAGGTTTCTCACAGAAACTCTATGCTTGGCTTCCCGCCAACAAAGAACAGAGTTGTGCAGGGTCCCCCACTGCTGTGCTGGCTCTGAAAGACTCAGTCATCCATGGGTGATGGCTCCATTCTGTTAGCTCAGCTATGTGAACGTTCACCTAATAAACACAGGGTGTTTACATTTAATTCTGAGCTAAAAATACGCCTGTATCCTTTCAGATCATTGCTTTCTTAGTACCTCCTTCTAAGGAGTTTATACTGTAGCCTATCTAAATCATTAATTTATTGGCCCAATCATTTTAATGTGTATGTTTGTCCCTTTGATTGTCCCATTCTGCTATTCATTTAGGTTAAGCCTTTGATTTCATCATCACATCATTGTTCCTGGCTTGAATGTATTTCGAAGTGTGGCTTGCATATTATTTTAAGCAGTATTATTCTGACAGTATGGGAACTCTAAAATATCTGCTCCTCTTTCGTCACTTTCTCACAGATACAGCGGTGATGTCACTGTGTCGGAATCTGGCCGGGCTTCTCCTATTGCTGACCATTGACCTCTTCCTCTGCATTTCTCCCGCAGACGCTACCCCAACTTCCCCTTCCGTGTCCCGCCCTCATATAGTCATTTTGACGGGAGTGGGCAACGAGGATTACGATTATGATGGTGATGAAACCAATAATAATCACTCCCTACCAACCATAGTCTCGTCCTTATCGGCTACTCTCCACCAGGCCGCCAGGCCATGTGAATACAACCCATGCCTGGAGAACCAGGCGCCCTGCTCGCAGCTAACAGCTGTGAGCGGTTGCCTCTGCCCTGGGCTTAGTACAGACACAGAGCCCCCCCACCCTCCACACCTCAGGGCCCTGATCCCGGCCACTGATGTCGGAGCTGGGAAGGTAGTAGTCCATTGGTGTGCCCCTGCCTCAGTGGTCTCTGGGTACAGGGTGGTTGTTGAGGGGGGGCAGGGTGTACCTCTGGAATTTGGTGAGCAGTCCCGGATGGGGTCGATAGACTCGTTGGAAGTGGGGACCAAAGTGTGTGTGGAGGCAGTGAACAAGGCGGGCCATAGTGACCTGGCAGAGTTCTCCTGTCTGAGGTATGAGAGGCCCTCACGCAGCAGTGCAGCACTGACCACAGGCTTCATCGGTGGAGCAGTGGCCCTGCTGCTGCTGCTCTCTCTGGCTGCTCTCCTTCTCTGGAGGAGGCAGACATGTCGGAAGGCAACGCCAGGATCAACTGAGGGACTAAGAAACCCCTCTTACAGCACTGAGGGAACTATATCAGCTTAATTAGAGAGATCTAGTCACACACGTTGCTATCATACAGGCTATCCACTAGAGAGAATGACTTAGCAGAATCGTAGTCGTTCACAGGCCTACTTTTATCCATTTAATTATTGTCCAACTGTATTAAGAGCTTTAGAGTTTAGATGTTTGAACATTTGTTAAACTATAAAACTAAGATTGTTTGCTGGCAAAACTTGGTTTTGGACAGGGAATTCCTATTGCAGTAATTGAATGTCTTAAATTAATCTATGCTAATTTTAATTTTTAGGAGTAGGGTGTAACAAACATGTTTTCAATAAATGTTATCTGTGCTATTGAAGCAGTTGTTGAAATGTTACCTTGTTATTAACACTGCAGGTTGTAGAGCGCGTCTATTGTTTACTTTTATTTTGAAACGTCAGGGTAAGGACAAGGAATGGGGAAATTTTATCTGATTGGCTCCTATTATTGTCTTCTACTATTGATGTTGCGCTGATCATGTGCACCTCAACTACTTTAATTTAATGGAAAGCATTGCTTAGATTGGAAATTGAGAATATATATGTTAAAACCACAAAGTTTGATTTTGTTCAACAACCAGCACACAATGGCAAATTTTGGTAAGTAAAGGAGGTCATTATTTTGGTCTATGTTTCTTACTTAATAAAGGATTAATTTAATTCTGTGAGGCTTCCAAGTCACACTGTCAGTGATTGTGCTAATCCAACAATTTGATATTATAATTTTTATAATTGGTTGTTTTTTATTTTTATAATTGTATTTGTGTTGACAAAGATTGACCCAGATTATAGCTAATAATGTGTTAACCAGGTTAACAGCCACAATATATTGAGACACATTTGTTTGAACAACCTGCGTTTGATCCTCTCGGTCGGCTTGATTTCTGAGATTATAGTGAGAAAGCTACTTCTTTCAAATGGTCACCCTACTTAGACTACACCGATATATATCCCCGGCACACGCTAATAACTTGAACTGTGAATAAGATAGAGGTTATACGGGGGCAAGTATATTTCTTTGTACATCACTTACTTATATTCATATATACATATATATATATACATACATACAATTTATCTTACAATTATAACACATACACTTTCCATTGATAAATAAAGCCTTATCTATCGGCAATATAACCATAAACAACAGTGAATGTTTTTAATTCAACCTTTGTGGTTCATCAATGAATCAGCAAATAGTTCTGTTTTAGCAGAAGTCATTTTACTTGTTCTGATGGAATGTACACAGCTTGTCTTGTACACTTAGGCCCACATTTGTAGGTATACAACTTGTAGGAACAAAAGCAAACCAGTTTGTCGATAACTATCATCTACCAATGTAGTCTCTCATTACAGTAAGTGGGTAAAATTGACTTATTTCTAGAAGGTTGTCCGACTATCTGTGTTCCACCTTCACTGTCAGATATAAAAATATGTAAATAAGGGTCAACTACCTCCACTCATTATCA
>JAVQJS010028954.1:10000-17333 GCA_036024795.1 Galaxias rostratus | reverse complement strand
CCCCCCCCCCCCCCCCCCCCCCCCCCCCCCCCCCCCCCCCCCCCCCCCCCCCCCCCCCCCCCCCCCCCCCCCCCCCCCCCCCCCCCCCCCCCCCCCCCCCGAAGCTGTGCAGACCGGCCACTTCATTGAGTTCTGAAACGACCGGCCGAGGGCCCGGGCACTGAGGAAGACAATTAGCTTAATGAAGTGCAGAAGCAGCAGGAAATCACACTCAGTGCTCTGCTAACAGTTGCTCAGTGAATATTCATGTGATGTTGGGTTTGGAGAAGCAGAAAGGGGCCACGCCACGATGAATACCAATCGCTCCATTTTCCCCCGCCGCTCGGCGCTCCCGGAGCGCTAACTCCCTCTAATCAGGTTCATTTCTAATATGGTTTTTGGAACGCTTCTCGCATGGATGCAACATCTGTCACGATGGACATCCAACAAAATGTTTTATACCTGTGTGTGCGTGTGAGTGCCTTTGTGTGAGTGTCACTGGGTGTGTATGTACGTTTGTGTCTTTGGGTGTGTGTGTGTGTGTGTGTGTGTGTGTGTGTGTGCGTGTTTGGTGCGTATGTGTGCACTGTATTTTTTAATGTGTGTTCTGAATAAAAGGTTTTTGTTGAATAGAAGAAAAAAAAAGTTTGATTCCTCAATAGGTTGTTGTTTGTTTTCTAGTCTGGCTTCTAAAAACAAAGCATGGCCTTCTGAGACAGCCAGAACACACTTTCGCACTCCCAGCCATGTCACCCTGGAGCTGGGGTGCAAAACACAGCTGGCCAAGGTCAGTCCAAGTCAAGACACTCTTCACAGTGTGTCTCACGAAATAATACGAAATAAAACCCTCGTATTTTTCAAGCCGAGAGATTGAGCCTTTTCGTTGTATGCGCGTAGCTACGCTGGAGGCAGGCTGAGATGGATAGTAAATATATTCCTTTGCTGGCGTGCCGTTCTGCAGACAGCCCGGTGTTCCAGCATTCACTCCACAGCTAGGAGAGGACTGGATGGGTGAGATCAACAAGGATAAAAAAAAACTAAACTAAAGGGGGGGGGGCTAATGACACTGAGCCACACAAAAATACCCGGAGAGAAAGCATTAGGGTACATGAGTGGAAACAACTTTCTTGGAACTGAGCACCCACGCAGCACATTATTCTACATGCTTTGATGGGAGAGAGATTCGTGTTCATGTTCCAATGGTCATTGTGATTACACAGACGACCGTCGTAAAGCAAAGCATATGAATGCAGAAAGCGGATCGCTGGCTTTGGACGCTTTCAATTGCAAAGTCGCATCTCGTAATGCGTCCATTGATTCACTCCAAGCCACAACCTTTTGGCGGCAAGTGTGACAGCTATCACACGGTTTTAACACCGGTTTACACCAAAGACTTGATGCTGGAGAAAACAGTGTCAATGATGAAGGAAATTTGGTCAAGTCTCTTTTGGTGAAGAGCTAACAAAAGGTTTCTAGTCTTTAAAACGACCCAAGGCTACAGTGCATTATACAAGATTCAATAAGACAATCTCTATTTGCAGAGTTCTCTCCCTTTGAGATAGCTGCCTTCAGAGTGAATAAAAGTGTGTGGTGTGTCTCCACCTGTGTGATGTCCTCTCCCTCGTTGGTCGAGTACATCCCTGAAACTAGACTAGACACCTATTAATATAGAGGAGGTTACAATTGGGGTGGGGTTGGGGGGCAGGGGGGGGACAGTAAGAGAGAGGGAAAGAAAAAGAGAAAGGAGATCCCTTGAACAACAATCAGTCGAGTTGCACACCAGAATGCAGACTGACCAGATGGACAAGGAATTATACTCCATTATATAACATGGTGGCCCACATTGATTTTAGCCAACCAGGCAGCAGAACAGAGCCAGCATAGAAGTCTGCCAAGCACTTCATTCAGGCAGTCAGTCATTTAGCCATGCACACGAAGCAGTTAAAGTTCGACGACTACATGACTAAACATTGACATCATGTGGACAACCAAGGTACTGCTATACAGCACATAAATAATGTGTTATTTACAATGCCAGAGTCTGAGCTGATAATGTGACCCTTACAACTTTTGGCTAACATTTTCCTGTTGACAAGGGTATTGCCAGAAATCCTCAGCCACCATTTAAAATATGTTGATTTAATTTTTTTCATATAAAAATGTCCCAAGGCCTTTTAAATGTCCGGAAAACTTTTGATGCATTGAAACTCAACACCAACACCCCTTCTTTAAGTCCTGCTAAAGTTAAGTAATTTCAAAGCAATTGAGCTCCTACAGTTGTTCTTTTCAAATCCTAATAAAAAAGGGTGGACATGTGTCTGCTGCTTCTCAGCAAACCGTTTTTCATTGCTGGGCGTACAACAGGGACGAGTCACAGCTCCACAAGTTGAACATCACGAGTCTAAAGAACATGAAGTAGTTTTTGGGGAAATGTTTGGCTATTTGGCAGAAAAGCTATAGTCCAAAGGCGATATCACATCTCCCTATGCATCTGGCTTTACCTACTTTTAACCCCCCTGCTATAATTGACTTCATAGAGTTCTAAAGCTTTAGCACTGTCAAAATGTCCGTCTTTGGCTCCACTGCTGAACAGCATGATATGCGGCCTCACTGCCGTGCCTATTGGATCTGGACCAGCTCTGCTCTGACAGGGACAGAACGGGATCGGCCTTGCAGCGAAAGCGAATCCAGATGTTGGCTAGCTCAAGCAGACATGCACACGAGCATCCTTTTGCCAGGCACTTTGTGGATACGTGTGCATGTACTGTACTTTGTGTTTAAAGCCACATTTAGCCAGGGGTTACTTAAGCGCTGGTGGACTAACGCTGGTTTCCCTTTTCGGTAGCTTGACAAACATGTTCCCTGAGTGGAGTGGAAAGGGTTGAGGGGGTTTCACTGCCTGAGACATTCCCTCATTGAAAGCTCCTTGCAGGCTATTACAAGGGCACACGCTGCCAATAGCTTCCAAACCGCTCGTAATTCTGACTGTCGGCAAGAAACTTGTCAACCTGAGTTTAAATCCTATTGTATTGAAGGCTAGTCAATTGAACGTATAAATAAACGGTTAAAGCTAGCAGGTGCAAGAAGTTGAACAAGTTGTTTGAGGTAGGTGAGTCCATAGTTAATAAAGATGACGGGACATGGGCTCGGTGACTATCCATCACGAGAATAGCACACAAAGCTATTCTTATGGAATACCTGCAACGTTGCTGTTCTATATTTATCAGGCATGATTGGAACAAGGACAAACCTTTCCAGTTTCCACTGGACAGCCTTAACCACCCAGTGCATGTCAAATCTGCCACAGATGGAAGGCCGAGGGGATCACGTTTTTCCATGCCCTGCAGTAAATCTACGCTGGTGTGCGTAACACGCCAATCCCGAGCCTTGTTAAAACGGCAGACGGAACTTTGTCTTGCAAAAAAACACGGAACATCAACTTTGTACGAAAAGAGGAAGGACAATGGTTACTGCATGTGGTGTGCAAGCACCTGTTTATTCAGACAGAACGGCCGGTACACCTCAACAAGGATGATTCTCCATCTTTTAAAAGACTAAACAACATTCTGAAAGTTTTGGATATACAAAACAGATTGTACAGTGAGTATAAACGCTTGGCTGTAGGAGTTTGCTGCCCTCGAAGGTGGCATGAAATGCAAAGTGTATCATTAACATAGTCTTTTTTTGTGTGTGGAGAGGACGGCACTCCATTTTCATGTTTGCATTATTCATCCCCGCTAAGTGGGTTTTGTTAAGTGGCATCCGTTTGAGGTCCTGCGGGTTGCGTCCAGGTAGAGAACGCGCACAGGAAAGCTCTAGGGAGAGCGGTTACTTCCATGCCCGCAAAACCCCAGCACTTGTCTCACAGCAACAACCTTTGGTTGGTAAAAACCCAGACATGAAAACACTCATCATCTCTATCGTAGGGTCAAACTCGGTGAACGGCGTGGGGCCTGGCGTCCACAGCATCAGCGCTTAGGCCGCAACAACGCGAGGGCGTCCGTTGACCCTCGCGGCTGCGACACCCGGCGGGGTAATGGAGAGAGCGGGCTGTTGCACACACTGTGAGGAGAGGCTGACAAAGTAAAGGACTGGAGCGCTGTTCCGCAGCTTCTTCCCTTTATCACTGGCCACGTCTTCGTGTGTGGTTCCGCCGGTTGGGCCGTCGGCGAGTCCCCGGTCAACAAACACAGCTGACACTGGAGACCGCCCTCAGTTGGCGAGAAGTCTGGATACACAAACACACCTCGACATAACACATTTCAAAGGTGCCCTGAGGACCTGACTCTAGGAAACAGAACCACTATAGTAGTGAGCCTGCTTACACAAATAAATCAATAACAATCCAGATTTCTCTGGGAGCATTCAGGAGTACAGAAGCCGGCTTGATCTCTCGCAGCTCTGGTGAATCCATTTTCAAAAGCGTTTAGTCTCTCATAATAGGGGGGCAGCTGGTTATGCTGTTCTCCCATCTGTCGTGAACTCTTGGGGAACTCCACATCATGGAGGCATGAGAGCATGCCAACAAGAATAAACTAAGAATACACTGGTCAACTGGACCAGGCTGAAAGTGTAAAAGTAGGTTTGCAGCTGTTTTCCAACGTAGGTATTACTGACACATTTGCTATTAAACCAGCCATATCGCCAACACCCCATGAACACATGGTGCTCGGTGAAGCAACTCAGTTCTGCCTCAGGCTGACTGTGGCTGGTGATGGGTAGGACGGGAGGCCCTGGGAAATACAGCCGGACGCGACATATGTAGCAAACATGTGATCCGGACGGCGACTGTCATTTTGAAGACAGACTAAGAAAGACAGCAATATGGGAGAATAATTGACCAAACCAAATAGGGTGGTGCGAGATGTGTTTAATTTTGAGCTGAAGTTTTCAATAAAATATCAATGGATATTTGGAGACTGATGTCCATTCTAAAACGTAATAACGGGGCTCTGGTAAAACTTCATAATTAACACACCTTGGAACACTGACAAATTACGACATCCAGAGTATCTTACAAAGTTTACTTATATCTCAAAATGAGAAACCTGTGCTGACCATCCCCCCTCTCCTCCGAAGGCCTCAAAGCTTAAATAAATCTCAAGAAACTAAACCAAACAAATCAATTCAAAATAAAGATGAGCCGTTTGTTTTTCCATGAAATACGAGTGCGTTGCTAAGGCAGGGGAAATATGGGTGGGACCTCAGGCCAAGAGAGTACGGGGACAAAGGAACAGGACGGGAGGGAGACTTGGGATGGATGTCACTGATGGACTCCTACTTCAGGGGCTGCGAGGATGGAATGTGTGGGGCTGGCAGGCTGCACCACTGCTCGGGGAGGCGACAGTGGCGCAGCGCATCTCACTGGTCCTTAAGTTAGTCCTTTGGCTGAGGCCACTTTGTACGCTGGCGTGACTTTGAGAGGCTCGTTTGACTGCGTCCCGTAATCCAATTGCCTGGGTTTCCTCTCTCCCTGAAGTGTGCACCGGTACACCTCCCCGCTCACGCGCTTCAAAAGCCACAGGACCGGTTTCAGACCCGATCACAGCGACGACGTTCCAACGCCGACGCGGCTCGTCGAGCGACTGTACACGGGTCCTGTCCTCGGGAGACCCATGAACGGAGGACGCGGAAGGACTGGACACTCCAGGCGGCGGAGACGAGACAACGGAGGGTGGGGGACGTGGCGAGGGGGGCCGGGGTGGGTGGAGGGGGTCGGGGGGAAGAGGGGCCGAGTTCAGAAGACGGAGATGAGGGCAAAGACTCCATACAGGAGGCCGCAGGGGTAGGCCACCAGCAGCTGCTGGCCGTCCATGGCCAACGCAGAGATGAAGATTTTGGAGGCGGAGAGGCTGCACCAGCCGATGATGGCCGCTGTGATGACGATACCCATCATGCCTCTGGTGGGGGAGAAGGGGAGTGGGCCGTTAGCTTTTCAAATTTGTTTTGGAAAACGGACATTTCGAGGACTCACGTGGTGCTTACAGGTTCCTAAATTCTTTCCACTCAATTATTTCAATTATGGAATGATGGTGCTGATCTAGCTGAGATGAAGCCGCATTACTGGTGTGTGGTTTTGGATGCACTATTTTGGTGCTTTGGGTAAAACCCTCAGCCAACGGTCGACGTAATCCAAGACCTAACAGGCGCTAAATCAACACAGGCCAAATGGACTTCCTACAAGCAAAGACCTCCTCATTGGCCACACGTGTTCCCCCACTGCTATCTCTGACTCCCTAGTTTTCGACTGGCGTACTCACTGTAGGGAGAAGAGCACGCCGAAGCTGGCCAGGAGGATCATGGGCAGGAGGCAGTACCCCAGGACGCTGGCCACACAGCCAAAGGACACGCCCGTCATGCTCATCAGGTTGAGCAGACAGTACATGCCCAGGCAGCCGATGGCGCTGATGCCGTACACGTAGCCAAACTGGATCTTGCCGGTCTGCGGGAAGGAGACACAGAGACAATACGCGCCCAGGTGAGGACAGGTGCCGCCTGATGGTGGACTCCGATTAGAAATGGCATGCGGCTCTCTCACCAGGAGGAGTGTGGCCCCGAATGCCAGACAGAAGACCATGGGTCCGGCCAGGTCCGTCTCATTCATAATGCTGCCGTCGGCCGCCTTCATGGGATGAAGCACAGTCAGGGTCTTCTGCCAGATGTGGTCAAAGTTGATCCCCAACTCTGGTAGAGGAAACATAGGGGGATTATAACCAGGCAGTGCATGAAGAACGTTCTTACGCAGGAACACTCCCACAAAACGTAAACAATATGATTTGTAAATGTACGCAGTCCACATTTCTTTCTTTCTATTCAGTATGCACTCATAAAAAAACTACATAACACAAAGGATTTTTTAAATATTTGCCATACATTGCATCAAGCCATTGCTATCCGGTTCCAAGTTCTTACCCTCCAGCAGTGGTGGCTCGTCATCAAAACTGCTGCTGTACATGGACTGTGTGGGGGATGGGGTGAAAGTGGGTGTGGGCTGGAATATCTGGCCTGTATAGGGTTGCTGGGGCACCATTCCTGGGGCTCCATAGTTCACTTGCTGGGAGTAGTCATACTGACCATATGGTCTGGGGAGGGGGTGTGACAAAAAAGAAAACTGGCATAAGACAACCATGCATTGCAGTCGGGAAGAACAAATGAGCAAGAACTCATCATTGCAGTGCGGATTTTTAAATGTTGACAAAACACAGGCCATTAACAGACAAAACGTTTTAAAACAAATTCCAGAGCATTTTAATTCCTTGCTTGACTAATTCCAAAGCATTGAATGACCCTAAGGTTTGACTGTGTATATTATGAGGTGAAGACTTACTGTTTGTAGGGGTCTTGCGCGTTGGTG
>JAVQJS010028954.1:0-5000 GCA_036024795.1 Galaxias rostratus | reverse complement strand
AGAGAGAGAGAGAGAGAGAGCGAGGGAGAGGAGCCTGGTAGCGTTGAACATAGAGACACTCGGTGCATTGTGGGTAATCACTCTGATCTCCTATTGCCTTCCTCGCTCTCGCCAATCTGTCTGCTCCCTGCGTCAACCCGCCGGCCCTCATCACCTGCACAGGCCTGCTTCATCCGCCAACCGGATGGCCGCTCTCGCTAAAACTTTTGGCTAAGGCCCGCTGACAAGGGGACAGTCGCTCCAATTCTTTCTCCCTCATCCGTATCTGGCGGTCCCACTTATTTTGGGTCTCCGAGAGCCCCCCCCCCCTCCCCTCCCTCTGTGCCTGACTGCCATATCTGCTCTGGCTGCCAAGGCCTTTAGTGTGCACCGGGCTCCCTGTTAGAGCAGATTGTCTCCAGGGAGAGCAATGGACCTAGTTTAGCAGTTAGAACTGACTTGGCCCGTGCAGAGTGGGCTGAAAGCACCAAGGTAGAGCGGGCCCATGGAATAGGTTTTGAGTTGGTGCTGATGGCAGGCAGCATGCCTTATAATGTTTCCCCCCTAAAAATATCCTTGTGTTGCTAGATGTACAATCTAAAGATCACCATGCAATGAAAGTGCATGGGATCCACAGGTTTCCATATACATCTGGAGAAAAGGTCCGTGCGAATGTATTATCTGGAAGCTTAGGCCCAGTATGAATGAACGGGAAATACGTATTGAGGTTTACGAGTCGATTTTTAATTGGCTGGGGATCAAAAATAGACCCAGATTTTTCAATTTCATGTTTCCATTCGTGTTACGTGGGAGGATGAACTGTGCGTGTTGTTGTGCTGGTGAAGCCATCAATTATTTGTGCCCCAGCTTCTGTGCCACACGTTTTTGTGTCGGAGCGATCACGTTGCCTTTTGTACATTTTCAAGGGAAGTGGAATTTTTTCCCTCTCTCAAATCTGACAATTTTTGATACACCTGGGACATTGACACAGCGAGGGCTAAGCTCCTTTCTGCCTCTCGCACAATTGAGTGACAACAACCCTTTTTCTCCACAGAGATAGACAGCCCAAATCCTTCCAATTGGTTTGTTATCGGCCCCACAGATAAGTCCTTAATAAAGAGACATGCTGCCACCCGCAGTATCTCCATCCCACATCTCGAATCATTTCCCCCTCTGGCTGCACATTCCACCCAAACTTCATCCACAAGGCCCCCGATCTGTGGAGTGTTGGGAACAAATTCAAGGAAAGAGGTGTAAGGAAATAGGGCGGGAAGGGGGGGGGCGAATAGAGAAGCTTAAGGAAAGTAAATGAGAGGCGTGCGGGAGGTGAGGCCACCCAGACACGCACCACGTATCCCACTGATGTGGAGGATTTAGCTGTGCCCTCTCAGACGTCCGCCTGGCCTGGATGACTGTGAGCGGGAGATCTGTGTGTCCATTAGGCTCGGTATAGTCCTGGACGCTTTGCTTTGGACAGCCTGACAGAACTAAATTGGAGCTGGCTTCCTGCGTGTCTGCTCCGGCCAGTAGGCCAGCCAGTCAGCCAGCCAGACAGCCAGCTGTCTGATCGAGACAAATTGCTTGTCTCTGACTCTGCTAGGCTGTAGTTAAGGTGACTTAGACGTTTTATTTGACCCCATCTCCACCCCCCGGTTCTGTCCCGCGGTGCTTGCATGGTGATGAAGTGCCGTGGTTAAGCAGAAACGTCTCCCTCACTATACTCTGCGCTGAGCGACGGATTCCCGCTTGAGGAACTGCAGGTGGGACGCGTTCTATTAACACGAGCCTCTGGGTTTGTCCTGACGTAAGAAACGTGTTCTAATGAGACACAGCCACGAGCTGCGACGGTCTCAAGAGTGTTGCTGTGACTATTTGAGCCAGGTATATTTATAGCACATCGACACAACGTCAGAGACAAAAGAGGGGATGAGTGAATGCGAACGCTCTGTTTTCAAAGTAGGCGGTGAGCCCGTTCGAGACCTTACGGGTTGAGGTACTGCTAGGGGCTTTAAATAGCAGTGCAGGGGGAGGACTGCTGCAGCTACATGCATGCATTTATGATCTGACTGCTATGGCCTACTTCAACGTGAGATACTACAGACCTGGCTATCACCCTGAGTATCTGAAACAAACCGCATGACGAGACCCGTGTTTGCCAGCAATCACATTCTGCTATCACCAAGTATTAGACATGTGTTGTTTAACACAGTGCACCGTGATGGGGTGTGTACCATCAAACCTTGAGCAAAATGGCCGACATCTCTCTGTCCTCATAGCAAAGTTTTAACAATTATAAATTATGTCTCTGGGGAATGCCAGTGGGAGACTGGAAACAAATAAAGCTCTGGAAGCAGAATGCAAGGTAAATCATTGGAAGTATATAATAAACCATAGATCGAAATAGAATACACAGGCAAGGCTAGAGGGTGAATGAAAAGCAGGAAGATGGTGTGTAAGTTCGAGTTGTGGTCAGTGTTTCTAGAAAGCGAATGCAACTTTGCTGAAGCAAACGAACAGTGAGGGGCGCTGTTGCATATTTATTAGGACGTAAATTGTTAATTTCTAAACTGGCACTTTCAAATGGGCTTGTCTGTAGCGACGCTGTTGTTATGTGTTTACCTCTTGTTGAAACCTAGAATGCAAAAAGACTGCGTGCAAGATCATTTAGGTTTTATACACGATATGAAGTTTATAATAATGATACGGTGCACATCTTCATCATCCTTGACCAAAGATTACTGCAGAGCTTATGTTGGCTGGAAGTGAAAAGAGTGGTGTCTATTAAACTGTTATTACTTGGGCTAAATCCGTTTACGTTTTAAACAACAGACATGTGCATGTGCTAATTTATCAGTCAAATCAAAAGTCGAAAATAGCGTTCAGCTAAAACATGCTGGACGCAGTTAGCTATTCCTTTAAGATGATGTAATTCTTTACTATCCATTATGGTTAATCTTCTACACCGCTGTGGCAACATCAGTTGAGGCGCTTCTATCTCTCTCTTCTTACGCGTCGGCAGGCAGCAGCACCACCCTGCTCAGAGGGGATGGTGATCAGCACCACGGACAGCTCTAGGTATATTATCCAGCTGCCGGTTAGAGCGCAAGCACTCTCGGGGTAGAAATTCGCGCTTTGAAACGGAAAAACAGTTTCAAACATGGGTCATCTGGGAATTGTGAGTCGAGTTAACGGACAAATTCAATCTGGCACAGGTGAGGTCTTTCTGTTATAGACTACGACAGCACTATGAAACGGTCCTGAGAACGATTGAGTGAATGCTCTGTGAAGTTTTTCATGCTAGGAAACCTGTTTTTTTCTCCTCAACAAAAGGCCAATTTGTTGCCTGATGTTCAAAGGAAGTTGGAAATAAATAAGGTGAAAAGGATACAGCGCACTCTAAATTGGTGAACATGTGCTCTATTTTTCTATTCTGGGCAGGTACATTTGCTTTTGGCTATTTTTTGTCAGTTTGATGGGCAAAGGCGAGGCTACACATTAGCAAGGCGAGTACCCTTTCTATTTGGACTTTTTCTGTTTCATGTGGCCGTGGTGTAATAGACTAATCAAGTGAACCTAAGTCCCTGTCCTCGATGGTTCTCTCCCTGGGGCGACGGGAACAGAGCAATTGATTGCATCTCACGTATGATGTGGAAGCCAAGGGTGTGCTTGTTAATTTTTTCAGTCGGATATTCAAGCTATTCGTCCATTTTACTTTTTAACATTTAAATGGGTGGTTGTCGACAGTTCTTTTGGTATTTTTGAGAAAACTGAAGGAGAAAAACCGGGCTTGGATTATTATTTATTTTTAACTAATGATATTAATGTAAAACGTAAACGTTTAGATTACCAGCACTTGATCGTTATAGCCTCATCATTGAAATAGGCTTACCGTGCAGCTGAACTTTTGGACATCTAGCCAACGTTTTCGACACTATAACTAGGAAGTGTTTTAGAGATCATGACGGAAACTATGGCACTGAGTGGGAACTGTAGGACTAACACCACGTCCAAAGAACAGGGATCGGTTCAAAATAGTTTTCCAGATGTTGTAGAATTAAATGTAGGAGGGCAGGTTTATTACACGCGTCATGCAACGCTGGTGGGCACTCCAAATTCTTTGTTGGGCAAAATATTCTCACCCAAAAAAGATGCCACAAATGACTTGGCACGGGACCCAAAGGGACGCTACTTCATCGACAGAGATGGATTTCTATTTCGGTACGTGTTGGACTATCTCCGTGATAAACAAGTTGTTCTTCCCGACCATTTCCCCGAGAAAGGGAGGCTTAGAAAAGAAGCGGAATACTTTCAACTGCCAGATTTGGTTAAAATTCTAACCCCTGACGATCTTAAGCACAGCCCCGATGACTATTTTCATAGTGATTACGAGGACGGGTCACAAGGCAGTGACCACCGAATGTGCCCACCGTCCTCGCTTGTGCCCGCTGACCGAAAAAGTGGGTTCATAACGGTTGGGTATAGAGGCTCATGCACTACGGGCCGTGACAGTCAAACCGATGCAAAGTTTAGGAGGGTGCCAAGAATTTTGATATGCGGAAGAGTCGCGTTGGCCAAAGAGGTGTTTGGGGAGACGTTGAATGAAAGCCGAGACCCGGACAGAACACCGGACCGGTACACATCCCGATTTTATCTAAAGTTCAAGCATTTGGAGAGGTCATTTGACATGCTGTCGGAGTGTGGTTTCCAGATGGTAGCCTGTAATTCCTCGGTGACAGCATCATTCGTCAACCAACATACCGAAGATAAGATTTGGTCAAGTTACACAGAATATGTCTTCTATCGTAAGTACATTTGTTTTGGAGTTGTTATTATTGTCAACACTCAATGCACATGCTGCCTCGATGTCGCCACTAGGCGGCACACATGGTTCTCACCAATGATTATGCACACACACACACACACACACACACACACACACACACACACACACACACACACACACACACACACACACACACACACACACACACACACACACACGCACGCTCACACCCGCACTC
>JAVQJS010028950.1:0-17373 GCA_036024795.1 Galaxias rostratus | reverse complement strand
ATCTAATTGTTGGGTCTAAATGTTCAAGTCAGTTTATGTGAAGTCTTAAACTATTTGAGTCTTTAGAACTGAATGGCGAAAATCCTCTTTACACAGTACTTCAGCAGTCTAATTTTGCTATCTAACACCCTCCATTTGCTGATAGTGCAAGAACCATTTCTACTGGCTATGTCCTCTTTTTTTCTTTCTATCTTTCTTTCTGCAATTTGATTGTATTTATTTATAAAAATAAATTCCTGTATTATTTTTTTCATAGGCAGCCACGGCTATCACTGTTTTCAGATATAGCAATTGTTATTATTTCTAGCTAGTTAGATAATGCAATACGTCAGCCGGCCAACGTTCGTTTTCTGTCTGTTATAATAAAGAAAATATCTGCGTCATTTCAATTTGTAGGCATCTGATTTAATAGCCATTGTTTCTACTGGATTATCACTTTCTCAGTTTTGGGTTTGTTTTAAAAACATACATTTTAACATTCCTTTGACACAACTCACTAAAGTAGTCATTCCAGGAATTTGTGTATTAAATTAGTAACAAAAACTACCTTAGTACCCTTTTATACATTTTGGCCCCTGCCCCTCTAACATCCTCTGCACGAGCCTTGCCCCAAGGGCCCAAAAACTACATGTGCGGTACCCAGATCAGATCGTTTATGTTTTCCGTTCTAAAGGCCATGCAAGTTCAATCACATGCCTCACTCAAGGTATCGCCTAGCTCACTAAGTATCATGGATTTCGCCGTGATTAAAGGAAATTCCTTAAGTGTCTGGGATTGCTCAAGGTTAATGCTGCAAATGATAAAACAAAGACGGGAGGAATTCAATCTAGAACTCAAACCAAATTAGTTTCTGGAGAGCACTTGGGCTGCCAAAAGTCAATTGAAATTAGATTGTGAAAGAAAAAAGCAATGCGAAACGCAAGTAGTGAAAGTGACACTTCAAACACTGTTTTTAGTTGGTCTATCAAAATGTCACACCAGCAAGAGATGTCCTCCACACCATATGTTTAAATGTTATAGATGTAATGTTAGATGATGTAGGACGACGTGTAGGAGGGATTCGTTTCCCTGAGATGAAATGTGGAGCAAGGTCCCAGTAGTATTACAGTTGGAAATGCCTCTATTACAGGAGTAATGACACCCACACTGTAATCTAAAAGGTAAAATTTATAAAAAAATGATAAAAGTTCAGTGGAAACAGTCTTAGAAGTCCTCCATCCCCTGGCTTTGTTCTGGGTATACCAAAGACACCACAGTGCACCTGGTCTTTCAATCCTGGTGATATCTATGTGCAGTAACAGCTCCACTGACATTCCTCCCCTCCTCCCCGTATGTGCTGCAAATCACAGTGTGGGATTGCGGTCAAAGAACCTGTTGATGGGCCATGAATCACTCTATCTGCAGTGAGCTGCAGGAGTTATATCCCGGCAAGCGGGTGCAAATGGCCTTAAATATGGTCGTGCAGAATGTCAGTTTCCACACATCATTGACCAATCTCCGGCTGCCCCGCCCTGTCTCTGACAGCTCTGACTAAACATGTCTGTCAGCAACGGGGGACTGCAGAAGATTGTTTGCAGGTGAAACCTGGCTGGGTTCTGCATTGACACCCTATCGTGTTAGGGGCGAGCGGCTGGACATTGAAGCATCTGTCAAGGGTACTCTCTTCTTGTTGGTTTTCAACAGAAGTCCAAGCTCTCAGTTGGAGAGGAGGGGGGCAATCTTTTTTGGAAAACTTTGTTATGTAGTACGGCTCAAAAGCCATGTCCCCTTTGCAAAGAATACTCACTGCATATAACCATTTTAAGATTTGTTTTAACATTTTTGAGGTCATTGTTTATGTATGTATTATTTACCACTGGGACTTAATTACAAATTAAGTGTTGAACAACTGTAAAACGCTAAATAAGAGTTGCACCGTTTAACAAGCCCCACATATTATCTTTAGTTAGGCAATCTTTATTAAAGGCCCTTTGTGTCTCACAGCTGGGTACTGTTGATTTGCATGGCGAGAAATGAAATGGATGTTTTGTAGCCACCCTGTTCTACTGTTGTCAGCGTTTTCTTGTCCATGCAATCCAGTCTTAAAATGTTGCATGCTCCTGCTTTGCTAACGAAAATAATAAATGAAATGAACCGATATCTGCCTTGAACCAACGTTTTGCTTAGATGTTTATGTAACATAACAACATAACACTAACAAGTTAGCGGTCTTTTCGGAATGGGTATGCATTTAAGACCCAGATATGTTTGTACCTCTATTGACTTTTCCTTCTTTATTATTGTGACCTTTTCTTTATGGTAAATGGAAGTCATTCAAATGTAAGGTTTAACTGTTGGACAGTAATTAATAAACGTGGCTAAAGAACCGAAGTGTTTGTTTGTGCTTTTGGATTGTATGGGTGATGGTGGTACATTTCTTCAGCATTGTTGTCAATGTAATGCTTGTGCCATCATGTAAATCAGTACATATGGCGTGTAATTTGAGACGCAACTAAATGAACAGATCACGCTCTCAAATATGTGGACGCCGTGGAAGCACATGTTCAGTTTGAAGCACCAACATGATTCTGGTTGTTGATGTCAACTTGTTCTGAAAAGTTGTCTGGCCAGGGGACAAGAATTGCAAAGCGCATTGCATGGTAAATGGAGCCCAATGATAACATGTACACTCTTCCGAATGATGGAATCCTAAATAGAGATTAAACAATTACCCAAGCATGGAAAAGCATTTCGATGCAATTAGGCTTCAACAGACTCCTTCTCACGGAGCCTGTTTTGTTTAAGACACAGCGATTACAGAAAAGCACCAAACGTTACTCATCGGGTGTGTGTCTCTTCTCATCTCATCCCAACCCCAGCAACGCCCCCCCCCCCCTCTCTCTCCTCACCCCCTCCTTGTAGAATGTCAAGTGCTGTTCCACTCAGTAGGATGCCTCAGATTTGCAGATGTCTCGCGTCGCGCGGAAAGCACGGCAACTGCGAGGACAACGGCCTGCCCCGTGACTTCTGTCTGCCTCCCCAGGAGAGAGAGAGAGAGGCCGTGGTGCCAGGCGACGGCGGGTGCAACGGCTTGCGTGTTCGGGACGGGCGGAACGGGGAGGATGCAAGCTGGCGCTCGACGCACTGTGATTTCATTAGAGCCGTGGATAGCCAGCCACGGATGCTGCTAGGGGTGTGAGGAGACGAGCAGTGGGGTGTGAGTGAAGTGAATATGATGTGGTAAGCAGTGTGTAAATTAATCCGGCGGGGCTTCGACGTTACACGTCAAGTGCTGAGCTCTTTGTTTTCTAGTTGCTCACACAGCGAGTGGAGGAAAAAAAAAGGGGGTGACTTGTCAAATTTCACAAGCTTTGCCAAGCAACCCTGTCCTAGTTGTTTGTCCCAGATCTGCTGATGCAGTCCTGCCTCTCCTCATTTTTATTTTTATTTATTTTTTTGCTTTAGGCATTTATTATTCAAGCTATTCCTTTTGAAACCCCTCTTTCGTGTTTTGCATTAGGATTGGCTTTGTAGCGGTATCTCTTGTTATGAGCCAACTAAATGTTTGGGGAACATCAAAACAGGATTCAAAATGGTATTATCTTATCGTTTGTGGGGTCTGCGGTCTAATACACTTCAATTTATGCGGATTATGGACTTACATGCGATCAATTTGAACAGCTAAAAAGGCTCAGTGGTGGTGTTAGTACCATGACCTGCTCAGAGATAGCAAATGAGCTTGCAATGGGGCACCATTTGCTAAATCTGCAAGATCTAGTGCGGTTGTCTTTAGAGCTGTTCTATCTTGCGTTTCGCCTCTGGTTATTATTTCATCATGGAAATATGATTGATTGATTGTGCCCCGTTTCTCTTTGCTTTACTGATAAACTTTGGACCAAGCCCGTGACTACAGCCTGTTGACACAGCCGTTTGCCACACGTGACTCGTTCAAGGTCACAGCCCACTAGAGTTTTTGTAATGTAAAGATGTTCCCTGAAGTGGATCTATCAATTAACCAACACTGGTCTGAGACCATCTTGAGAGAACTAAAGGGTCTAGTTAGGAGCTAATATGACTCTCAAGGACCACCAAGCTCATCCACAGTGTCCCACTTCATTGAGAGCACGGATAAACCTTCTCACATGGTGCTTCACATCAAATTTTGTTCACACTAAAAAATCAAGAGTCACATATTCTCCTGATTGCCCAAGAGTGATTACGCAAGCCCTCCAAGTGGAACACATAAGGATGGTGGATGGCTCACGAGAAAATTTTAAAAGATGGCACTGGAATATGGAAGTGTCTGCCAAATCAAATCTGTTAGAATTCATCATTTATAGTTGAATGCAGGTGTACGTGTGATGTTCTAACTCGATGAACGTTGTTTTTCACATGTCTATTTATTTAATTATTTGCACGATAGATCGAAACGCAAAGGCCAACCTCACCTGTGCTTATGCTAACTTTACTTTATTTAAAGCAATAAAGGTTTTTGAGTTCCTCAGAGTAATACTCAAGATGTGTTTTACTTGGCCTCCATTGCAGGTCTGTTTACTAATTTGGCCTGCTTGATACGTACCCAGGCTTTGGACAGTATTTTGCCTTCTTTAATCTTCCTTGCATAATATTTATGCCTTTTATCATTTTTTTCAAAGAGCGATGATAGGTTATATGTGGCACAAAATAATTTTTTCCTTTGATGCCTTTGATCAGATTTATGACCAATTCTTCCACTTTCAATGGGGATATGAAACACCAGCACTTCCCTACGAAATGGAGAGTCTTTGGGATGCACTGGCTAAGAGTGGTGGTGAATTATGACCCTTGCACCTATTATTTCCTTCAAGGAGTCCTATTGCAAATAAAATCTTAACCCAGATTTTTGGTCTTATTTGCATGTTTCCGGTGGTCAATATCGCATGCAAAAACGATAACGAAACACAAATATTTGTATAAAATTGTTTCCCAATGATAAAAAAAATCACCTAAAAAAAAAAAATCACCTCAAAATACATTAATGAAAGGGCACAGGAAGGTTGTATTATCATAAATCATGTGTGTGATGTTACATATGTTTTATATTATAGGTCAAAGATAAGTAAAATTTGAATCATGAATCATTGAAGAAAAGACAGTTTAAGTAATTACAGACTAAACCAAACAGACCCTTTGAGAAAAATGCATTGGCTCCAGTTGTACAATTGTGATGGACCTGAACTTTTTTGGGCGTCCTGACTTTTGTTTTTCCATTATTTTTACTGGTCAAATACCCTGTTTGTCAGTTTGTTTCGATAAAACATCATGTTAGAAATATATCACTGTAAGGAATGTAGTGAATAATTGTTGCCTTAAGTGCCTCCCTCACTCTGTTGTGCCATTTCAGTGCATTTTCAATTGAACATTGATGTGTTTTATCCAACCCACTCTGCCTTCTCGTGGTTCCACTCACTAAAACTGAACTTGAAGTGTGTGATTATACCCATTGGGTTTTCATAAGCCTATTTCCTCCTCCCTACCCTAAGGCCCCACCTGAAAGTAGTCCCGCTATGCTGAATTCACAGCCAGAATCGACAATGTGAATCTACTATGGGGACACGGTAAACAGCAAAGGTTGCCCGGAGCAACGGAGTGTCCTGTTCTTTGGCGAGTAAATTAAGCAGCAAATGACCCCAAGAATCTACTGTAATAAGCCAACGCAGGATCACTGTTAATATATCACAAATATGACAGTAATTGGTTCTGACGGTTGGTTGCTTGTGCTCTACAGATGCTTTTTGAAACCGAGCAATAAAAACAAAACAAAAAAGATACCACTAACAGGTGTGATTGAAGATGTCAGGTTTCATAGTTGACACCTCTGAAAACTGATGTTGCTGAATGCCATGTGTGGCAAAAGAAAATAGGAAATATCATCACCCTTGACTTCGCGCATCAGTGTAGTCAAGTATGCATGTAATCAAAAAAAAATTAAGAAAAGGAGAAGGAAACATTGTTAAGGGCCTCTCTTGTAATTATACATATATTATCACCTAAAGCACTCCAGATGGCGAAGCGGTGTCTGTGATTCTTGATTCAAGAGGCTTGGTAAAATTCGAAAACCCCATTCCCGAAAGCAATAGCCGTCGAGACAGATGTTGCTCCGATTTCAGAAGGTCTTTCCTCACATTCTTTTGCATTTTCAGTGCAGTGTCGGCACCATTTAGAGTAGGTTTGTTCCAAAAGAACAACAACTTGAGGGGTATATGAAAACAAGGAAAGGGTTTTATTCACGAGTGTCACAATAGTACAGTGCAGCATTCAGGCACAAAAATCAATGCAATGACTCCTTTGCACAACAATAATTAGATGTCCACATGTGGGTTTTACTGCATGACCTTTGCTGAAGACCATGTCATTGATTTGAGATGATAATTAGCTTGAGAACATGATCAAGGTCACTCACAGCTGATATTGGCACTTGGTGAATGTTGTGCTGAAACCTGGCAAGGACCATTACCAATTCATAAGCCATTAATAGCTGAATGATGGTCTCCAGACAGCCAACCACATTTTCTTTATTAAAGCCTGCTAAGCAATCCATACATAAATTATAATAATTAGGTGTTCAAATGTTTATAACATTAAAGTTGATAGCACATTTAAAATTAAGAAGTCACATGTGATAATAATATATAAAGATAGTCCAACTGAATGTTGTGTGGGCCAATCATACCAGGGAAGTTGGGTCAGTTGTAATAGTGAAGTCAGTCACCATTGTCAATAGAGATTTTTGTGGGAGGCACAGTTAAATTTGGGACAGTCAACAACCAATCGAAAAGTACTGACCCATTTCACTGTCCCACTTGGTCACTCTCTACACAGAGATTTTGCACATTTATCGTCTAAATAGCTCATTCAGCCCCCATCCTAAAGTTGGACTGTAGTTCCTTGATGACATAAAAGTCTCGTTTGTGATCAGTGATACTAGGACCTTTCTGTGTGGAGTTTATACGTTCTCCCAGGGTTTGTGTGGGTTTTCACTGGGTGCTCTGGTTTCATCTAACAGTCAAAACATGCCAGGGTTAATATTCCTATCAGTGCCCTAACCAAGTCAGTGGCACGAGTTGTCGGGTGTCTTATTATCCAGTGCAAGTTCTTTTTCAACATGTTGGGTGAACCAGTCCGGCGTAAAGTGGCTGCTACGTGGCATCTGTGCCTTCAATATGTGTGTATTGTTTGCAAGCAATCTTTGTAAAGCCCTTTGAGTCCTGTGAAATGTGCTAAAAATAAATGCAATTAGTAAATTAAATTAATTAAAATTACATTACAAAATGGATGGCACTTGGTTGGCTGTAAGAAAACTTACAAGACACAGACGAAATACAGGTCACTTTTTAAATGTCTAGGAGAATCCTCTGACCCCAATGAAGAAAGGTCATCTATATCCTCCGGTGAGACTTCCCTGGAACCCCTGCATGACCATGGAGGCGTCTCCGTGTGATCTCGCCCAGGGCCCTAAATTAGCCCGCACCGCCACTGCTTGTTGGCGTAAAAGTTCAGGTTCAGACATTATGGAGACTTACAATAGCAATTGAACATCTAAGGGTTTAAAGATGTGTCATTCCCTGAATATATTTTGTTTTACACAAGATAGAAATCCTCCGGAGCGTGTGGAAAATGCACATCAAAGCCCACTGCAAATCATGGTCCCAATTGTTCTGCTTTAGAAATGTAGATACCTTTCTTTTGATGTGCGTTTCAAAGCCACACTAAGCCCTGATAACTCCCCCCGTGTGTGTTCCGGGGGCTCAGGGTGAATAAAGTGGATTTAATATCATGTTTAAGTCAGAACGAAACATCTGCTGCAAAAAAAACAAACAAAAAAATCGACATCGGCTAGGAAACCAAATTCCGAATAGTTTCACTGATAGTAAACTGATGGACCATGCGATTTATCTTATGGAAGGAAGTATTGGTTTAATTTCATGTATGTCATATCTTAGAAATTGATTAACTTTCAAATACCGTTGAGTGTAAGATAAATATAGACATTAAGAAACAAAAGGAATGTGTTAAAAGGCGTCATCAGTCACACTACTGGCCGTCAGAGTGTGATAACATTACTGCGTCGTTATACATATTGAAAACCATGCATTTATCTTGTAGGCCTGGATATTTTCTTTCATTCCTGAGTGTCCTCCCAAGCCTGATGCTCATACCATTTCGGTCCACTGTGGAGGCATGGCAAGGCCACCCAATCTGTTAAAGAGTGCAATTCACCAGTACGTTCTAAGCTTTTGTGGCTCCGTTCGTTTTTTTGTACAGATGCACCAAACTGAAAAAGGGTGGCAGCATCGCTGCTGAAACAGTACTGTAATAAAACGAGAAAAATGCTTCGTGTAGAAAGCAGTCGGTTTTACTGTAGGAGTCCTTTTATATCAGCAAAATAGCGGTCAGCTTATATGTCACTCACCACAGCAAGTCTGCTGTAAAATTTGCACCACACTCTGTGTTGAGCAACTATTGGACATTTCCCAATTCAGCTCCCTTCTTGTGAAGGCATAACATAGTAAAGATTATGTATCAATGCAATAGTATTCGTAAACTTAAATACAGCAATAAAAAGCTATATGAGCACACATTTCTAAATACAACATTGTATGTCTTATTGTGCCTTTGATAGATGTTCTATATGACCACATTAGCCAAAGAAACAACAATATATAGGTAAATATATATATATGTATATTTCACTGTGTTGCTCAAGCCAGAGAGCAACCTCCTACCTCCATCAGCATGTGTTTTTTTTTTCATGTACAAGAAAGAAACACGTAATGCTTATATTGGTCATGACTTGGCTGTTGAACATTTTTCTTACGTTTGAGACTTTCCTTAAAACAGATATGGTTCATCATTTTGGCACAGAGCAAACATTCTCACAACATTTGTTGGGAACGCATGACTTCTTTTGTTTTGCTCAACACAGAGCTTTTAATTGTATTTTATTTGACAAGGGTTTTGTATTCATTTTCATTCGAATATGATAATAACAGAGAAGAACACCAAATGCATAATAATAACGATTGGCTTGATCCCAAATCCAACAACAACGTCGACAGTTAATGGCGAAACCATTTTGGAGTGGTGTTTACTTTTGGGACTACGGCTTGAGGAAATATGAACAGGACCCCTTTGAAGTCAATGTGTGGACCGAATTGTTTTCCCAGCTCCAGAACAATAAATGTAAGAAGGCCTCTCGCCGGGCCACAGCAGGCCACATTTCAATTGCCTCACCACCAAAACACAACATGACAAAGTGCCCATTGAGATGAGATTATGGCATGAAATACTGGCAGGCAGGCCTTCTCCATGGCCACAGGCACTGAGGCTACATTTACTAAGATTCATTTTCATACTGGGGTATCTCTCAAGTGTTGCAAACCCAGACAGCTGCTTTGAATTCCATCTTTTAGAAGGAAATTGCAGCGGCACCATCTTATTATTATTTTTTTCTTCATTAAAGACGTTCCGGCTACATTTGGCAGCAGATGGATTGCGGAGTTAAGCGTTCCTTAAAGAGCCCTAAGTGTGTGTTTTATGAGGTCTGAATGGGTTAGGATGGGGAAATGGGGTTATATTGTCATGCCAAGTCTTTAGGCTAAGAATTTGCCGATGGTCTTTTGAAATATTTGTTGTTTTACAATCAGGCCTAAAAAGGATTCAATTAGTTGTGCATTTAACATTGCTCCTTGTTTCATTCTATCAGCGTAAAGGATATATATATATATATATATATATATATATATATACACAGTTGTTTATTATGTCAGCTTGTTGAAGTTCATGGATAGCAAAAGCGTGACAGCGCTAGTCACTAATTTATTAACTCCTGTCCCAGTCTGGATCCCCTGAATGATTTATAAAAACATAATTGAATCCCAATACTTTTAAATCGACCAAATAGTTGACCAAGATATACCTTTCGTCTTGTGACTAGGCTCATCAAACAGTAGAATGGTGTTCATTTGCATGTGTTACCTAAATCACTTGTACACCACAGCCAATTGTTTGGGTATGTAGCAAGTCACTCATTTGGGCTGTGTGTGTTGTTGTTTCTTCTCTCAGTCATACTGGAAAAGCTAAATTAAGCAACAGAAATAGCAAGTAGCAAATAATTGACTTGTTCCCCTTAGTGTGAACACACTGTCACAAGCATAAATAAAAACAAGGATATCAGTCAAGAAGAAAAGTTTAGTAAACGCTACATGAAAACAAACACGTACCAATATAAAACATTTAAAGTTAAACTCAGAAATCAGAAGGTCCACAGCTTTGAACAAATTATCTGAAAATCCTTTTAATTAGTTTTATTCCAGGTAAATTAAAAAAAGATCTTGCAAGATGAGCTATATAGTGGACCTTTCAATGTGACTATTTGAGAAGAGTCTGTGGCCTCTTAACTTTAACCAAACGTGAACATGTTGCAGAGAGTTTTTGACTGTTAAGTGTGAATAACTGTTAATAACTTACACAACACAACCAAGAGAACCAAAGGATTAGATCTTAAAGATGGGTGAGCGTTTTCTTTGCACTGTTGGCGTCATCGTCTTCTGAACCCTCGGTTTGATTAGACAGGTTCAACACAATGCTCGCTCCAGGGTGTCTGGTGAGATTTTACCTTCCCTTTTCCCGTTATCTGTAGACGTTCAGTCATTCAGTTCAAGTTATAAAAGACAGCGAAAAAAAGTGAGTGAGAGTGCAATGACACAAGCAGCTGCCCAGTAGCTAGGCAACCCCGGAGATCTACTTGGGAGACCTTGAAATATATCTTTCATAATGGTCTTCATTGTTTGCAGGCTTCTTTTTTTCACTCATGATAACTGAGATACATAGTTTTGGTATGAACTTGTCCAAGTATTGTAAGGGTATCGTGAAAATTGCAATGATGCTCCGTCTACCTTGATTTGGGACACAAAGGTACAACATATACTCATTGAATTGATATGAGGTGCTCACTCCATTGCAGTTCCTTGACAATCTCCCATAGTTTCATGCATGTGGGTTTCTTTCACAGAATTACATGCACTTCATTTTTCTTGGTCTTGGGTGATGCCCAATGTAGTATAAGGATATATTCAGGTTAAAGGGGTTACTCAACCAGGTAGGAATATATTTAGGTTCAGAAATGTATTTTTCAGAAAATATTTTTCTTTGCTTTTTCAGGCCAATATTGTGACTTTTCCACAAAACCTTAATGAAGGAACAGTCTGTCTGACTGTTATTGTTTGGTGTTTGAAAGGAAAGTGAATCTTTAAACTTACTAGTTTATCTTCAGCTGTTGTCAGCTGTATGGCTACAGAGTTGTTTTTTTAAGGCATCAAGATACCATCTCATGGTGCTTGGGGAATTATCGTGTATACGTTAAGTGTAACAACTATGTCAGCTGGCCTTGCAGAGGTTACGGTTGAAATTGTATTTTTTCAAGACAAAACCAAATTCGGATGGACACCATTATTATCAAATAAACACGTTCCTTTGTTGTGTTTTTTCTCCAGCCTCACCTCTAGTTCATTATTCATGACTGCCTGGCTGTGTGTGGTGGATGCCTGCACCCTTTTGTTCTTGATCATACACAAATGTTTGACTTAATGGTGAGCAGATAAAAGCAAAGGGAAGTGATTCAAATGTTGCTAGTCAAGCCCTTTGCTTTTAGGGGTCGCCCACCCACATGTGTAGGTTCAAAGCCTCCTCACCCAGGACAGAGAGAGAGAAAGAGAGAGAGAGAGAGAGGGGGAGAGAGAGAGAGAGAGAGAGAGAGAGAGAGAGAGAGAGACAGAGAGAGAGAGATTGAGGGGGTAAACAGAAAGGGGCACCTGCAGGCATTTCGGCAGCCAGCTAGGAACACAAAAATGGCGTGGGCACTCTAGTGGCGTGTTTTCTCATCAGCACAACAATGAGAGCCCCGGTGTGCGTCAGTCATTTTGTACTGTTTGTTTTGCCTAACCTTCTCTGCTCTGGGCCAGCACAGTAGTTTAGCAGCCACGCTTTCCTAGAAGGTCATAGATCCTAAATTAAATTAAGAGGTACATGCCGGCATTATTAACTGTGAGTTGGTAGTGAGTTTGACACTTCATTGTATTATTAATTATTAAATGTGAACTAGTTAAACGTAAACAATTAATACCAAATTGACTGGAAGCCTTTGGAGATTTTTTTTTACATATGTGTGAAATATAATTTTTGTGTTTCAGCTTCTGCCCTTAGAGTAGCCTATCGTGTATACTTTTAGTCCGCTAAAAACTTTAGGGACCTGGTATGCATGCATGATGTGTTAGAAAAGCAACTATAATGCAAGTGCTTGTTTGTTGATAACACAACATGTTATACTGCTCAATGTCTCAATCACAAATGGCACTTGTTAACCAGCACAATGCACTGTGGATCATCACCATGAAATATAAAGAAGGACACTCAAATGAACAATTCAATTTTGATTATGATACACGGATGTGGGTGGCGATTATACACTTGGAACATCACAGCGTTATTATGCAAAGATGTAACAAAAAATAATCACACTGTTTCGTACTGTTAAGTGAGATAGGATTGCACAGTTTTTCTAGGCCAAGCTATTCTCATTGTTTATATATGCTTTCAATCTTCAAAAAGAGACTCAAAATAAAAAAAAAACCTTTGTAGATTAAGATAAAGTAATCCTGATAATCTGAATTGAGATCAAATGGTACAGTATTTTTATATCAGATTGTAGTTACTGTAATATCACTTAGATTAGTTTGTGGATCTGCACATTAAAGACAAATACAGTAACTGTATTATATTTGGTAGCCCATGACCACTGCCATTACAGAAAAAAGAAAAGACACCCTTTGATATAGGGATGCCAACATCTTTCTGATGGATGTAGTGACATGTTTGTTTAGATGTTCCCTGCAAGCATGTGTGATTAACACGTACAAGGACACATATAGTTCAATTGAGTCTTTTGGCACATCCTGTGCACTGACAATTTTGTAGGTATAGAAATGCATAGAGGAATGACTAAGTCTTGGGGTAAGGATACAGCAGTTAAATACAAATGATACGTGTGACAGAACTATTACTCGTTAAATATTAATGTATTGCTGTTATGGTCCTGCTTTGAGCATAGTAATGAACTCTCTTCTTGAAAATGTGTGTTCCATAGATGTGGTATCAAACAGACGCTAATCCATGAACGATCCTTGATTGAGTGTATTCCTTTGATTGCATACACTTCCTAACTCTCAACATTCACTGCACCCTCATGTGCGAATGACCATGCATGGCAAGTGTGCCTCTGCACTTCATCACCTGTGATAGCAGCGCGGAGGCAGAGCTGACATTCTTTAATAATGCATGTGAACCGAGGTGCCATCCCGGTGGCAACATTGTCATTCACCGGTAAACACACCGCTCCTCTCTACAGAGGCACAGAGTGGACTCGAGCAGAAAGGCAGAGTATGAAAGCAAGAGAGAGAGAGAGAGAGAGAGAGAGAGAGAGAGAGAGAGAGAGAGAGAGAGAGAAAAATTGTGAAATATTTATGGGCAGCAGTACCTATTTGACTTGAAAATATTGAAAGTAGATTGTGTTCTTTGGCGTTCAAGCGGGAATAAGAGGGTGTGTGTAGAAATAGACTCGACGGCTTGACTTTCGACCGACACATTTTCTTGTGTACTATTCATTAATAGAGCTTGTGGAAATATTTTATTAGTGGTCATTTAATTTGACAATTAATGGGATTAGGTATCTTTTGCAACATGTCTTTAGGGTAGGTTAGTGTCTTTGACAGAGTAATCATTTTTGGGGATATGCAATGGAAATCTAGTCTGGGTTGTCTTTCAGTTATTTAAGTAATAAGACAGGAAAGTTGGACGCACACAAATACATCACCGTGACAAACAAATTCATTATCAAAGTTTCCTATGAAGTTATTGGATTTTCTGTTCAGATTTGTTAATTGAAACTTTAAAAGTAACCTTTTTACTTCAACGTTCATGTTTGCAGGGTTCAAAAACTGCAATTACCAGTCTGCTCTGAAAACTTTTGAAAATACTTGTTTATGATCATAAACAAATAACTACAGGTAGACATGCACTAATTGCTCCCAACAGTCAAAGAGCACTTTCACATTCATCTCCTCACTGGTGTCAACAAACGTTGCTTGGTTGATGGCATCGCGTGACCTCAGGTTCTGAGAGGGGCTGGCAGCCAGTGACCTTCAACAGACCACCGGCTCAAGGGACCGGGGCCGACGGGTTGATCCTGCTCGACGACGATGATTGCAGGGGCAGCGCTGGCGGCGGAGTGTGTGCAGTTCCAACCGTGATGAATGTGGCCATCCCAGATGGCCAACTCTCCACAAGATGGACCGGGCGAACCATCCAACCAGCGTGCGGCTTCGCCAGCCAGCCGTTGTCTCCCTGCCAAGGTCACTGTCAGACGGGAAGGGAGATGGGGAAACAGTTTAATATCTCCTCTGCTGACAGCTGCAATTTAATTGCTACCTTGTGAAACAGATACCACTCTTTCGGGGGTTAAAGTCGGCGGTGGCTTAACGGTTCTCTACAGACTCAAGAACTTGTGGAGTGGATTTCTTTGCAAAGTCATTATGGAGATAACTAGAGGAAATGTAATAAAATCTGTCTTTATGCAGCGGTGCACACAGGCAATGTTTTTTCAAGTCTTCTGTCAGCGAGATAAAAAGGCAGCTGGCACCAGGGTATAGAAATTGGGTTGAGTTTTTTTTCATCTTTTTTTTGTCTTTTACAGCACTAGTGAGCGGCTTGCCAGGAGGCATTACTGTTTACCGTGGGAATGATCAGTGCACAGGGAGGATTTTCCAGCTCATAAGTTACAGCTTTATTCTATTGTCCTCTGAAAAGGCCCCTGAACGCATAAGCACGCCGTGGACTCATTTTCACCGTGTGCTGTATTGGAAGATATTGACTGTGCAGTATGCAAAGTGATCATTCATCATGTGTTAGTCATCCACTTGCCTCGTGCGGTACAGTGTATACAGTATATACCCTTTTGCAACGAATTCTTGTTTCTTCGTCTGTATTTTCTTTTAGAAAAAGCTATGCATAGAAATTAAGAAGATTACACATAGAGGCAGTATTTCTTATGTAGCTGAATTAGGAGGGGTGGTACAGAATATTGTTCATCGAAGGGTAATGAAACACTCAGTTAGCTTTAATTGAACTTGTTTTGAACTGAAATGTAAATCCAAACTTGCTAAAACAACCAATCAAAGTAATGTTTCATATTTTAAAATAAAGTATACATTCTGTATATGCATTTAGTTAACATTAACTTTGGTTATATTCAAGGTTTGCCACCTCAAGGGTTTATGTGCCTAGCCTAAGCTGGGGCCAGCTAGTCTTGATAATAGCAGTGGATGTAAATATTGTTTAAAAAAACATTTTTAACCGATTCACAACAGCATATTTTTGTCAGCCTAGATATGAAACTGTTGTTGTTTTTTATTTTAGTTGTTACAGTAGATGGAAATGTTGTCCTGACAGTGTTGTCTGAACTATTGTTATTCAATTCAATTATACTATAATAAACAAGCTGAAGTTTGTTAGACCATGGATTGTGGCATAATATCAATACATCTTTTGAAAGCCTCCTGACTGATGTGTGGATTTTTCTTTTGCTTTTGCAGTACTCTTACTCATCACAAGAATTGTCTGAACAGATCCCAAAACATTTCAAATGCACTCTCCACAAGGAACAGTGGCTCTTCTGCGTCTGACTGACTTTACATGTTGTAAGCAGCAATCATTCTTAAATTCTTAAATAAAGAGTGTTAAGAGTATTAATAAAAGTATTAATGTATTGAAATTGTCTCTGCAGCCATTTTGTATTCCAAAATATAGTAAACAAATTAATCACAGATCAGAGTGATATTGAGTTGGTCAGTTGCTAAGGTACGGCATAATATCATATGACTGAAAGTATAAAGAAAATTGTTTTCCTGCTGATTCCATTGAACAATAAACGCCTGTTTCCCTTATTTTTTCTTACATTATTGCATTAGTAAGATAAGATTGCCTAGACAATAATGACATATTTAGACATTTTTCATTTGATAGGATCAGTGTTTTTTAAATCCCCATAATGATCATCAATCCATGTTAATCCAATATGAGGCAGACAACTGTTTCATCACCATCTCAGGCAAACTCACCCAAATGTGTTCAATGTGACAAAATGATCCACAAACCTTTTCAATCATTGCTGTTTACCCTTTTCCCCAGAACATTCCAAATAGAGTGAGAGAAATGGGTCATCCAAATGTGAGCCTTTATGAACCAAAAGAACAGTTTTTTCTCCAAAGGAGACCTTTGATTTCTAATTGTGATATAGATCATAAGTGGTGTGCTGTGGCCACCTGGGATGGTGTTGTGTGGTTGTTGCGGCTCTCAAAGCATAGGGCAATGGCTTTTCGCTGTAATGTCCATATGGAAGGCTTAGGAGGGGATCTAAGTGATAAAAATCAATGACATTCGGAGTCCCTCGGTGCACTAAAAGGTGAAGGCGGATGAAATATGCAGCGAGAAGATAGAGAGAGCACTGTCACACATGGCTGAGGCCTCCAAGGCTGACCGCCTCTTGCCAAATTTCATGAAATGACTCTGACGCTAAAGTTCCACAGGTGAAGCCATTCATGTCACAAGCAGAAAAATTGCTACTTTTGGGATTGTCAAGGTCTGTCGACTCAACTCAGCCGCTAGTCTAAGTCATGCCAAACAACATCTCCCATGGTGCATTGCTGTGAAATAGGTCTACAGAACCGGAAGTATTTCTACTTTTCTACGTTCGTAAGTATTGGTGACCGTTTTAAAAAACAAATTGCTTGTGAAATGTAATGTTGTAGGGGGCACACTGGTAGCTCACCAAGCATGGACCAATGAGACCAGTTCCTATCTCAAGGGCTGCATGTCATCCCTTTATCTCTTGCCCATCATGTTTGTCAAATAAAGTAGAAGAGTCACCCAAAAAAAAAAAAACATGCGTGTTACAATAGTTGTTAATAAATACATAATGTATTTATGCTGTAGTCTGCATATGAATGTATGGGAACGATTACGTCCTCTTTTACCCCTTTCTTTTGAATTTTTAAAGTGTCAGAGACAAAAGTCGCAAAATTGTTCAGAGGCAAGACAAGTTAATTGGTTTACCAGTCATACACAGCTGAAAGCAATTGTGGGAGGAAAAAGCGACAGGGAGGGAGAGAGAGAGAGAGCGAGAGAGAGTGAAAGAGAGGCAGGGACGGGGGGGGGGGGGTCACTCGGTTTGTGGAAGTGACAGAAACATTACAGGCAGGAGGGTGAATTCAAATAAGTATGCAACCAAAATGTCAACCAAAA
>JAVQJS010028948.1:0-13320 GCA_036024795.1 Galaxias rostratus | reverse complement strand
TGATGACTCCTAGCTGTGCTCAACTGATGACAATCTTTGGACCTGCATGAATGCCAGCACGCCAACACACACACACGCGCACACGCAAACACACACACACACACACACAAATGCACACTTTCAGCCCTTTTCCCTAAATGACACTTTTGTTTCGAAGTTAGACTTCTGTCTCAATAGACCAGGTACAGAAGCTAAGCTAGATGTTCCATTTAGCTGAGGATTTAGTTGACTCGACTGTCTATCTCCAGTGGGGGGATATAAAATGTTCCCCCTTGCTTTGCCTGTCAAGTGGGGCTTTGGCTGTGACTTAAGCCGCCGCCTGACACTGATACGTGCGCCTGACAGGACAACAAGACCACCAGGTCTGTGCTTCTCAACGGAGGCCGCGTCACAAAGAAGGGCGCTGACCTCCACTGTCTTGGTGACTTATGTCTGATGGGGTGTGGTGAGTCAAATGGGGTGTGTGAGTGTGTCTGTGTGTTCTCCTGTGATCCAGTCCATTCATCAGGTAGATATGAGATCATGAGGGAGGGAGCTGTAGAGGTGGGATTGGCGGGTGTGTACGCCTGTAGCCCGTCTCAAATTCAAGGTTAATCCCCTCCTTTCACTCTGGATAGGAGGGCTTCAAGACGCCTTGCTCTGCCCTAAAGAGCCGCAGTGAGAGTGAGAGTAAAGACTGGGCTCAACAAAGAGAAAGGGACTGAGTTAAGAAGGGGAGGCGGGAGGCCCACACAGACAGCAGGTGTGTGTGTGTAGTTGTGTGTGTTTGCATCCTTATATTACGCATCGAGAGAGAACAATCCATTCAAAGCAATGCCAGCTTGCACACCAAAGGCAAATGCAAAACTTTGCTCTGTTATAATGCTTCATTATTGTAGTTGACAGCTGTCCACACACTTACAAAAACACACGCACACACACACACACGTGCTAACACACACACACACACACACACACATGCACGTATAGAAATACCAAAATACTCTCCAATTCTTCTGTGCTCCTTGGCGGCAGCTGTAGCCTTTTCCCAGCAGCCCCTGTGAGCTGGGTTTAGTGGTCTGACTGAGAGCAGATCCTGTGTGTATATGCGTGTGTTCACTGTGTGTGTGTGTGCGTTCGTGTGTGTGGCTGCGTGCCTCTCTGTCCCCTGGCACAGCTGACATGACCATAAACACGCAGGGCAGCCACCATGTAGACACCCACACATAGTGAGGGGATTAGGCAGCTGAATGTCCCTTGCTGCGGCTTCGCTCGGTGCCACACACAGACACACGGCATGGTATCTCTCTCTGAAAATATACACTCACTACATGGCTTGATCTGTCTATCCCTCTTTCTCTCTCACCCCTCTCTCATCCACTACCTCCCTTCCTCTCCTCCTCCCATTGCTCTCTCTTTTTCTCCTTCCAACCCATCACTCTCCCTCTCTCAGTTTCACCCTCCCTCTGTCTCTCTTTCCTTCTTTCTCCCACTCTCCCTCCCTCCCTCCGACTCGTCAAAAGCAGCTGATCGATGGTTCCAGTGTTTTGTCAACGGAGAATTCCACAGGAAACGGGGATAATTAAGAAATATCGACGCTGGATATATCTATTTACTTTTCCAAAACGATCATTAGCGAGGCTCGGCAAGGTCCATTCATCACTGACGGAGCGCTTGGCGTCAGGACACACACACAGCCCCCCGGGCCTATCCCACTGCTCCTCGCTGGGATGACTTCATTAGGCCCTGATTGGCTGTTTTATAAACACACGGGTCTCTGGGAGATATTAACTCATGACGGTTGGGACCACATGTCAATCGCCTCCCAGCAAAGTGGTGCACCGAGCGGCGAAACTCCCTGGGATCCCCGTGTAAAAAGGCCTGCGTTCATGGCCTCGTGTTTGGAGTGGAGCGGTACCAAAGGAGCGACGGTCGGTTGAGCGGCCTCCTCTGAATGGTGGTGAAGGTTACGCAACATCACATCTCCACTTTGTGTCTGCCTTGGACAGTTTTGAGTTTTCAATTATCTTGTCGGGTTAAAAAAACATTTCACTGTGTCGTCTGGGCCCATTGACCTAAAATCCGAGTGTGCGTGTGTGTGTGAGAGAGAGAGTCTGGAGCAGTTATGCGAGGAACGTGCACTCAGGGAGAGCAGCAGCGCGGTAATGTCCTGTGTTTGAAGGGTGTGGGGTGAGAGTTTGATATACACTCTGGCCCGGCCCCAGCAGTGATTCATGGGCAGCTTTCTCTCTCTATGCTTGGCTGCTGTGTTTAACTCTACGCCCAGGCCTGTCAGAAACACTAGGCCTCGCCATAAATTACCCATCCATCAGAAGTGACGCTGGTGTACTTCAGGGGTGTCTGTGTCGAGGGTTGTTTTAGTGTGCATGTTCGAGCACGACTGTGAGTTTGTAAGAGTGAGAGTGCATACGTTAATGCATCGAAGCACGCATGCACGCACTGTCTACAGAGAGCATGATGTTGCTTTCTTTGTTTCACTGATGGACTAATTACATCACAAGTTCACTAATACACAGGGAGCGCCTGAGTTTTTACCAACAACAATGGGCAAGTGCTATTAACCGGCAGGGCCGGGGACTCCACCCCACATGTCAGCCACTAAGAGGGCCGTCACGTTCACGGGAGCACCGGAGATCTTATCCAACGTTCACCGCTAGTCTCTCTTTGGGAGTTGACTCATGTCCACAGGAGTTTGCCAAGTTTGTATGCCAATGCTCCTCAAAGCCCTATCAAGCGTCTGACACGTTACGAATTGGACACTTTGTGAATAAAGTGTAGCTCTTAGCTGTGCTGGCATGGCCCCGGAGAGGTACGCCTGGCTTTGGTGCTTACCGCGTGGCTTGTCTGCTTTGTGTAGCGGGATCACCTCCCTGTTTTCTGACTGCAAGCAGAGAAAGAAGGGGGAAAAAAGGACTTGTCACCGCTTGCCGTTACCTGAACATTTGCAATAAAAGGAAGAGTCAATTAAAACTAGTTTCCTGACAAGAACCCACAGCCCTGTGTGTGACTGTGTGTGTGTGTGTGTGTGTGTGTGTCTGGGAGATAAGTTACCACCAAGCGTGCCTGGGTTGTTTACCCCACAGCCATGCACAGCACAAGCGATACGAGAGAAAGCTACGCGTTGCGGAAAAAACAAGACCGGCCCTTTCATTCCCATTGCCGTCCAGAGCCTTTGTGTTCCCCTCAGAGCTTTGACGGGGTCAGACGGGTGTCCTGTGAGAGCCCAGAGGATGCTGTGGAGGAGGGGGGCGTGGGGGGCTTTTAGCCCTGGCTCCATGTGGTGGGATTTGGTGCCCCTTCTTCTCAGGGGGTCTGGCCTCTCAAAGGCGCCCTTCTTTCCCCTCTGCCCCTGGAGAGACCAGCCCCAGCGTTTATGCAAAGTCAATAATCCCTAATTGCAGGATCACGTTACAAGCAAATTCTTCTAAATCCCATTAACAACTGTATTTAATTATAAGGTGGAACATGGAGGGGCGGGTGGGAGTGTCAGGGAAAGTGTGTGTGTGTGTGAGAACAGTGGGAAGTGGGAGGAGGAGACAGAGATACATAAAGAGGGGGAGATTAAAATGAGAAAACATATATTTAGAAGAGAGTCAAGCAAGAACCTGACAAACTCGAATCCTAGGTAACACCAAACACACACATGCACACACGCGCACATGTGCTCACAATCTCTAATTAGACCTCCCAGACCAGCGTTCCTCTTCATTCATCTCAGTGGTGGGATTGGACTTGGTGAAGTGGGGCTTGAGATCAGTTTACACCTTACACGTGTCTCAGCTCGTCTAAACAGTCTCTGTCCAGGATGAGAGCCGCATTCATGTCACACTTAGAGAAATCAGACTCTAAATTGATGTGAGAAAAGAAAATTAAAACCACACGGAAACGAGTTATTGACACCTATGTGTCGATATGGGCCGAGGAGAGAACGGAGAACTAAAACCACCTTTGAGTGTCACAACCGACATTTACGTTGGGATTTGACATTGTTTGAACATTCTTTACAATCCTCCATGATCTTCAGATCATGCCTGCAGATATATTCTCTTTACGTAATCTCTGCAGACACGGTGTCACACTGACAGCTTCGCAGGCCAATGCCACTACCCAATGAGCCCAGGCATCATGCCGTCACGCGACCCGGTTTACCTCTGCTCTCCATTGTGCCACCGCACCCCCTCTCCCCCCACGGTGTGTGTGTGCTCCTCCTCACCCGCCTTTGTCCCGTGCCACCCCAAGCTGTCCAAACACACCCCACCTGAGGGGATTAGTGCCTGTGGGAGGGCGGGGCAGCGCGGCAACACGGACTGGGAGGGTGGGGACCAGTGGGGGCAGGAGGCACGGTGTTTTCTACGTGGAACTGCAGACCCGTGGGGGCCTAAGCCTTCTTTATTGAATTATCTGTTGTCTCTCGGAAGGCAGGGTCAACAGCTGCCAACCTCGGTGGGATGGGAGTTAAAACGACGGCTTTGACCCCCAGTGCGGGAGCTTGGACAGCTGTGACGAGCGCAGCGGATTGAGGTATTGGATTGATGGCCAGAGTTTGACTGGCGGTCAAGACCATGGGTCAGTCCATTGCTATGAGAGATTCCAACCTGTTATTGGCTAGGGTGTGCCTTGTCTTTTGTGGCATTGACGCGCCAGTCAGCCTTACGTGTGTGGTAACTGGGCTGCGGTTTGTTCATGGGCTGTTTGAGTAGAACATGACTGTCCTGAGGGCTCAGTGTAAGTCACGGTTCCTATACTGCCTGCCACTCAAGCCTCTGGACTCAGGACAGACTTCCCACTGCCACACTCCGTTTGAGTATAGGTGCAACATGAAGGACTCATATTCAATCGCTCCAAGAACTCAAGAGAGACAGCATGGATAGAAAAAAAGTGTAGCGCGCACACAAACATCTTCTGTGTACATAGAGAAAGAGATAGAGAGCACGAGAGAGAAAGAGAGAGAGAGAGAGAGGGAGAGAGAGAGAGAGAGAGAGCACATATGTTTATTAAGTCACCCTATGTGACAGCAGAACGAATGGCTGGTGTCTGGCGTGGTGTCTTCTCTTCTTTTCACTCTCCAAACGGCTCCGCCCCCCTCTCCCTTTTCCTCTTTGTGTCTTTCCCCTACGCCATTTCCCTTTCTCTCTCTCACTTTCTCTGGCTCCCTCCCAGCTGCAGAGAAATACGCATAGCCATCCATTTGGCTCCAAATGACAGTGGACCTGCTCATTTCAGTCTTTCCTTCTGGCCGGGTGAGGTTCCTGCGTGCCCTGCTGCCACATGCTCCTATTTACATCCCACATCCCAAGTGTGTTTTATGACACACAGACCACGAAAGGTTTTACATGGTGCCTGCTATCAAGATCAGATGTTATGTGAGGCTGTGGCAAATGTAATATTGAAACAGCTGTTAAGAGAGCTCTCTCAGTCGTCATCCCTCGGAGAACATTTGAATGTTGGGACGACAAGAAACGGGACAAGTCGTATGCCTTTTCTCTTCCCCATCACCTCCAAGTGTTCGCCACAAAGTGTATGGTGCAACACTTTCCGCATTGTCATCATTCTTCTGCCAGTCTAACAGTCACTTGTACGTGTTTGCCCCGACTAGTTACTGGACGTGTTCTGATGTAACGAGCGTGAGACGCTTGTTTGCCCAGTGTTAGGGGGTGTTCATTGTGATCGCATTAAGGGCTGCGCTCCGCCAAAGGGCTGGGCTGACTGGGGAATGTGCGAGACAGCGGAGCATTTGTGATGTGTTAAATAGATGGATGAGTCCAAATCTGACGCTAAGCTGAGTAAACCCCGCGCTGCATCATTTCCTCCGAGACGAAAGCTCCAAGCCAGGAGGAATGTTGGCTGTGAAGACGATGCACCTAAATGTTTACATGCACTCATGCACATGCCGACTATATGCTGTATATATACTATATACTGTGTGTGTGTGTGTGTGTGTGTGTGTCTGTGTGCATGTCTACACACCAATATTATGTACACACAAATTAAATTGAATCAATTAAGCATGTCAACTTTGAGGTGACAGACAAATATTTTAGAAGGATTATGTTACAAATGCAACGTTTGCGCAGTGTTGCAGTGCAAAACTTCTACACCACCCTTGTTTGTGTTACTTAGTTAACAAGCAGTGGTAGACGTGTTGTCTGGAACTCAGCCAATGCGATAGCTATCTCAGCACACCGTGCTTGCCCTCAGTCAAGTGCATGCGCATTGCCATTGGAATTCTCAAACACAATGTGGTTTGCAGAGGAAGCTTATGTTGGGCCATAACACCAAAGTCACTTGTGCTCCCGGCAGAATCTGGCATTGTCAATTGCAGAGACTCTGTCAAGGCACATCGGAATGGGAATGGACAAACCAGTTGGTGTCCAGATTGGATCGCGACCGCAGAACCTGCGCTAAAGAAAACCCACTGACACTGTGACGTCGGGCTTGCCATTTCTCTCTGCCTCAGTGTCGATGCGGGAGGACCTCCAAGCGTGGACGCATGGAGTGAGGTGGCGCTCCGCCAACCTCCCGTCAAACAAAGAGGGAGCGCACTGCCCTCTGGCTCTGTTCTCCAACCCCCCCGCGCGCTCCGCATGCTCTCTGGAAGTAATGTAGCCGAGATGGATTACACTTCTCCTTCAAATGTTTCTGTGTCTTTGCCAACGGCAATAAAGGGGGGGGGGGGTGGGTTGCGATCATTATAATAATAAAAAACCTCTGTAGAGGACATCGACACTGCACTAAGCAAGGTCCCCTCCAGGTAACCACACAAACGTGTCCGCTCTAATGACGCCAATGGCCGCCGAATGTTATTTAATAGGGATGACAAATTGCAGGTATCTCTCGTGGCAATGTGGGAGCGTTTCAAGGCACTGTGCCAACATGTTGGGCTGGATTTGATTGACGGCTCCACCTGACCGTGCACAATCTTCCATGAGCTCCTCCCCTGTCTCAACAGCTGACAAGAACTCACCAATGAGATGTTTAACCACATAGCCTTGACTGTCCAATGACGGGTGTCCTTGGGTGAGTGCATCCCGCCTGCCTGCTCTTCGCCCACCAATGAGCCTCCTTAATAAGTCGAAGACGAATGTGTCGTCCCTCAACAGGTTGGCCTCAAGCCACCAGCCCTGAACACAACACAAGGGAACCTGTTGTCTGGCCTCTGGATATTCACTGGCAGTCATGTGAGAATGGTCAACGAATCCGAGATTCAGTGTGCACTGCACAGCGTGATGTGGCTTCACTGTATCTTTACAGAGTGTCTGCTTTCCTTTGGTGGGTGAGAGTTTCCCGTAGCCCAGCCTAATTTTTTTGTTGTTCAGAAAATCTTGTTTTGTAGGTATTTAACATATTTACGATGAAGAAAATATCTTGGTTGCAGGCAAGGTTGCAGAATATTGTCAAGCGAAATGTGCACAAATTATTGATGTCAGTCCACTAATTCAATGTAAACTCTGCATGCAAATACAGCAGCTGTTGTGCTTATGATACCTTTTGCTTTCATTTATGTCTAATTTGCTTCATTTGGAAAAGACCACAGAGCTCTCTAATCCTGCACGCTCAGACTCGTGGCTGTCAACAACTGTGTTAGGAGAGTGTTGATGCTGCGCACGACACAGCCGGAGCAGCACTGCTCCACCCCGAGCTGTGACTGGCTTCTTCACAAACACGCACGCACGCGTAATCACACGCACAAGCACAAACACACGCACGCACGCACACACACACACACACAGTCACACAGTCACGCATTCATGCACGCAAACAAACATAACCTTCTCATACAGACAGACAGACACACTCGCACACACGATATTTTGCTTGAGAGACGACTTGAGCCCAGCTGTGAGTAATGTGTACAGCAGAGATGTACGGTCTGGGTTCCATGCTAATTGCCTGTGGGCCTCCTCCACGGTGCACTCCATAGACCACCCATGGTGAGGCTCAATTCATCTCCGTATCAATGCAGCATGTAATTATCTCTCCGACTGGGTTGTGCCACCACACTGTGAGCTGAATGCCACGATAACAAGAAAGTGCATTTGATATAGCTCAGTAGCTAACAATATTTGAATGTACACAAATACCATTTGGTAAAAATCGTTATTTGCTTTCTCATTTGTGAATTATTCAAGTAATACTGCAGCCAGCTCTACGTTTTGAGCAACGTAGACACAGGGAGAGAATCTGGAGTTCCAAGTGAGTGGGAATAGTTGGTGCTTGATGTTGGAATAGCTGGATCTCCCAGTGGCCGCTGCCAGCTTCAATCTCTCTTTCTCTCTCTCTCTCTCGCTCTCTCTCTCTCCCTCCTTCCCTCCAGCCTGACTCAGAATCCTGTCTGGTGGGGGCCTCCGCTTTGTGCCTGCTGTGAGGGGTCTGAGTTAAACCAACAACTGGGGCTAGCTGATGAAAGGGCCAGCAGCAGGGGGCTGGCAGCCAGCCCCAGGTTGTCCTGTAGTCCTGATGACTCTATCCCTGGTTCCCCTTTCACTCCTGCATGTTCACTCGCGCAGTAGTCACTTCACCACGGGGGGAGCGAGTATTCGTTTCGCATTGCTAGACAACTGAGAGTTGCGTGGCATGTGAACCATACCCTACTGTATGCAATTAGCCACAATCAAAGTTTCTATTGAGGAGCAGTACTGTGGGGCACCACAGCATATTTGTTGGTCAAATTAGCATTGTGCTTCAGCTTAGAAATGTGCTTTCCTTTTGGGCCATTTTGAGTTCAACGACAAGCCTCAAAGTTCTTTTCCCAGAATTACATTCCACCCACACTTGACTTGCTTGTCTTGTTAGTGATGATGCATTACTTTCCTCGATGCAGATGCAAGTGTATCAAAGTGTCTTGGCTGCCAGCTCAATTTAAGGATGTCCCTAGCCCACACCCTGACTGTCAGCTGTGAAAATACAGGTGAGGTGGGATGTTAGAAGGGTATTTTGCTTACAGCCTACGATCGGACAAGTATGTTTTTGTCTTAGAGATCCGGAATCACTAAAAGCGGCAGCTCTGGTCAACCTCTGAAAGCAAAAAAAAAGTATTGTTTCGTTGTAGTTCACAGAGTGAATGGCAAGTACTCAAAATAAATAGAAAGTGACCACCCACTGTTCAGAAAAACTGCTTCAAGAATACTTTTGTATCGTGAGGTGGGGAATTTGGTTCCTGACAAGTCTCTGTAGCAGCCAGAATCACTTCCTGTAGATAAGACAGAGTGTTCCTGCAATGCACCATAAAAGAAATAAATCCAGCCAAAAAAAGTGTGGCAGTGCCGTGGCATGCTAACCTTCATGGGTCTGTTTGCTCATGCGATTCCAATGAAAGCAGCAGAAACAAACACAGTCTTGCAGCAAGACATGCTATTTGTTTTCTTTAGGCCCTCCACATTTTGTACTGGTCCGTGCGATGTGAGCCGTGACAGGATGTACATATGATTTTATTCTTCCTTTTGGAGCCACTAACTTTTTTTGCATATGGAGCTCATCACAGACAAACGACTTGTTAATGCTAGGCTAGCTCAGCTGGAAAGCTGTTTGCATGTAATGCCTATTGAAGAAACACGTGTTATAAAAAAACCACCAAGCCTTTCACATTTGGAGCCATACCTTTCACAAAGAGCTCAATCTTAAAGGAGCCTGTGAAGAAAGTTGTGAAATAGAGAAAGCAAAGCATTTTAGGGCCAGACAAGTTCACTGCTGCCATTAGATAACGTGCAGAGGTGAAGCCCTGTTAGCTTTGCAACTTTAGCGTAGCAGACACCTGCTAGCCCTCTGCGAGCCAAAGCACATAGACTCTAGTGTCTAGTTTTTTTTACCTGACAAGTTAACACTGGAATTCTCTGGAAGTTTGTATCCTGGCCTAGGTATGGAGGCGGTCTCTGTATTGCCCCAGGATGATAGTGTGCTTGTAAAACTATGGTCAACAGACACACATTGTCCTTGGACTAAAGTGTTAACTTGTTGATGCCCCAAGCAGCTGTTTCATTTAAACACTTACAGTAAGATTGATTTGTGCACAAGGAAACATTGGGGGGGAAAGTGTGTTTGTTCAGGACCACGGTTACTGTAGGAATGCTGGGACTGGAGGAAACACAGGGGAAAGTCAAAACAGCGAGCATGTGTGCAGCTGCTTCCTCACAGCATCTACTGGGCTGCTCTGCACTGGCTGTGGAAACTCTATTTTTAGCTAATAGGTTTGGGCTTGAAGATAGCTGAGAATCCCGATGACAGAGGATGAGTCAAAGTGTGACCTGCTATACATACAGTCACAATCAGTGCGTACAAGCTCTATCAATTGCATGAATGCATGCACACCCAAAGTAACAATGAAACACTTAATCACTGGTCAATCTTTATCTTTAAGTTTACTCTGACCGTTGTTTCTCCAAGATAATTGTCCTTTTGTCCCGTTGCTGTCTGGGAACGATGGGGAGTTCAAACTATTATTGGAACGTTATTTTTAGTGATTCACAGATGCCATTACACTCCAGTAGGCAGTTATATGGAGAGAGGAGGGACAAAGAAAACATCTCTGAGTGCGTTTTGTCGAACTGCTGCCATCTCATTGTTTCTGCCTCATCGCTCCCCATTCTGACATGCCAATGTGGTTTAATGTTTGTTAAGAAACTGCACCTTTAGTAAGCTTTTTTGAATATGTCAATGTTCATCAAAACACTACATAACAACATGTTAACTATCAATCAGTGCTACTTTTTAAATAAACATGGAACTTCTACATCAACGTGTTGTTTGCAATGCCCTGACATCAGAAGACCCAATCATGCAATTGAACATAGAAAGCTTAATACTGCAGATTCGCCTTTAATGGCTTCCAAATGGTTCACATATTTATTTATTGGTTCTGTTTCAATCTCTTTCTCTTTTTCTGTCTTTTATATCGCTCATCTTCCTGTTGTATGGCTGACTCACGTCAGCCACACTCCCAGGCATTCATTCTCAACATTTGATAGCATAAATCACCAGGCGGGTGGACTGACAGCTTCTCCTGTCGAGTGTATAATTAATCTGAGCGGCGGAATATTTCCTCCTGGGCCACTGACAGCCATGATGGATAGGGGAAGTTACTCGGGCTAACAGGGCTTTGTCAGCTCGGAGCTGCTGTCACAGTGAAGGCATGACGACGCAGACCTGACAATGTACTGTTGTGGTGATTGATAACCATGCCAATGATGTTGGAATGGTTAAGTATTAGTCTGAGAAACGGTATTTTGTGTAAAAAGATTTCACAACGCAAGCTAGAAGTTGCTCAATCTAATTGTGGTGATGTCCTATTTGTTAATCTTTCCCTGGAATGATTGTATTGATTGTGAAAATGTAAAGTGTTCATGTGTTTAGATGTATGCACACCAGCACCACGTCACTTGTTGCTCAGAGAACCCCAATTGCCTTTCCTTTAAAAAAAACAAACAAAAAAAAAAAAAGTCCAAAGTTGTTTCTTGTTCATCTTAGATGTTGTGAGATTCAGGCAGGAGACGTACGGTGGTTCCCTGCCAGAGCTAAGAAGGAGCTGAGCAATCACGTCATTTGCTCTCTGTCACTCATGTCTTCTGGTGCTCAGCCAAACACCTTCTACCTGGCTGCCTCGTCAAGGCCTCTTGCCCGGGAATCCATCCCGACGCAAATGTACAAAACGACTGAAAGGTAAAACATTACTGCCAAACACACTGCCAACAAGCAGAGGTTGCACTGTTGGATAATCATTGAGATGTAGCAATGTTTCTTGATGCATCGATTTTCTTCCAAAATCCTTTGAATAGCAAACAGCTAGCTTGAGTTATATACACTTTAGTTGTGTAAGATCACCCGTGGACAGCATTTGAGTAAATCAGGCTTTATTAACTTCCACACAACAATAAAGGTTTAATTGGAGAACTACAGTCAAGTAGTATTCTATTTTGTTCTGTTCCTTCTTATTAAATTATGTTCTATTGTATTCTAGTCCAGTGTGGACTGTTCCTAGCTACTGGTGTCCCCTCTTTTCCTCTGAGTTGTACATCTCCACCTCGGTCCTGGCGACAGGCTAAGGAACAACATGAAAGAGGAAGGCTGTGTGATAGTACACATGCTTCAGCTAGGACCCTTCTTTTCTCCCCTCTCTCCTTCCAATCTTTCAGACCAGTGGCTGTCAGTGGTGGGGTCGGCAGGTGACCTCCCTGTGAAGCCACAAGCTTTAGAAATGTTATAAATGGACCCGCGGGCCACAGAGACTTAGCCAGGAGGGTCCGAGTGGCCAAGGAAACGCACGGATTGGAGATGAATGCACTCAAAATCCGGGGAACGATCAAGGGTCCCGGTGTAGATAATGAATGATTTCTCTTCTCTTTCTTTTTTTTTCTCCACGTCCTCCGCATTGGAGAAAGACCCGGCTGCAGCTGACCAACATTAGTAATAAATTCCACAGCTTTGACAACATGTTGTTGGACTCTCTCGCTGGCTTAGGGGGGTAGCGTGCAGCGGACATAGGTTTTACGTTACTACTGGGATTGGAAAAGCCACAATGTGCAAACTCCCATGCCATTCCCGCACACTTCCCATACATTCCCCTTTGCCAAGCTTTGTTAAAACCACGTTTCTGTGGTTAGGCACTTACCTAGAAGGAGGAGAAATGCAGGCGTGGACATTGCAGATTGTTTGTGTCACTGGTACATGTAGATACATGCTCCTGTTTCCCACATCTGAGGCAGTAAAGCCAACCGTACATTAACTGGAACCGTTGCACACGAAACAACTGCGTTCAGAATGTGTTGACAACAGCATATCCGTTGTGGTTGATATAAAAACGATTAATAGGCAAACAACATTTATTACTTTTATGCCATCCATCTGGCTCACAGCGAGGGTAGCGTGACAGGATAAGAAACCACTTGCATCAGTCAAAATGGGAGACTTTCTCATACTAGAACTACCCTCTTTAATACTTCAACAGGCTGATGGATGTCATTCACTTTTAAATACTGACACTAGCTCACATACAGCAATGTACTGAGGTCAGTTTAATCTCCTTTGCCTCCTCCTTTTTCTAGTACAATAATCATTTAAAACTTTTACAGACGGTGGTCTTTGTTTTAGGCAGACATTTTTGTTAGGTATATGAAGCTCCACCAATTAATTGGGAGACTGAAAATATACAGCATGTTTCTGAGTGTCTGAGCTGTGGCAGTCTGTAACATACAGGGCATATGCTAACATGATTTCCATCCATCCATCCATTATCAGAACCGCTTATCCTATGCAGGGTCACGGGGGGCTGGAGCCTATCCCAGCTGACTTCGGGCGAGAGGCAGGGTACACCCTGGACAGATCGCCAGT
>JAVQJS010028938.1:0-24275 GCA_036024795.1 Galaxias rostratus | reverse complement strand
TTATATTAAACTTAGTCTTGACAACATTTTGGAAATAGTTTTTGTGTTCATTGAGATATTGTTTAAAATGTTACTTTTCAAAGGGGGTGTACTCATTTACGCTGAGCACTGTATATGTTGAGTTTCTGTGAGAGTATGGTAGTATGAATGCACTGTACCCTTGCCACCTAGAAAAATAAAAAATGAAGTATGGTAGCATAAATAAAGTCCGGCGGACACGGTTGTGACCTGATGTTGATGCAGTTATAACCGGACACCAACAGAGGGCAATGTCTCTCATCTGAAATTGACATAAGAATATCCACCTTCCATCAGTAAAGCAGTCTCTGTCAACATTATACCTGATTCGACTGACACAGTTATTTCTGTCCGCACCGAGTCGTTCTTATGGAAAAACTTTGTCATATTTTTTATATATTTAACATGCAGACTGTAATTGACACTGGTTCGGTTCTTTTCCAGCACCTAACAGAAGTCTTGAATTACGTTCAAACGTTGGTGTCACAGTTTTCAACCATTAAAATACGAACACATCAATACTGCTTCACCATTATACCTCCATGTACCGTAAATGTGTGTTCAGTGAGCTGAAACATGTTCTTAATGTCTTTAAAATAATGCACCCGACCATGAATGGATGTACTCGAAGGGTTGTGGCACCACACAGTCTTTTGGTCCTGTTTCTGCATTTATATCACAGTATGTAAAGTTACCAGATAAACCTTTTGGTCTGATGAGCTACAACGTCTAAGGGTAGTGTATGGGTTTAACCTTCTCTAAAAGTAATGGTGTGTCTTCTCAAACATACTTTCTTCCTTTGCGTCTGCAGCAAACAAATGCACTCCCTAAGTGTGTGTTCTGACACTGAAAGGTTTCCAAGGTAGGGCAGGTTGCTTAGAACAACAGAAACAACACAGAAGGAAAGAGCTGGAGGCAAAAAAAAAAGACAGCTCACTTGGCTCCTCCTCAACGCGGGGAGGAATAGGTGCTAGGCATAGAAAGCAGTTCACTGTAGACAGCCAGCCCCCTCCCCAACTCTCCACACCCCCCCCCCCCCCCCACACCTCCTCTCCAGCTGAAGCATGCCGCTCGTCTGCGTAACGGAACAACACACCGCTAGGCATCTCACTCCTCGTCCGGGAGGCCACGGCTAAGGTGTGGGTCTCAGTCCGGGCCCAGGTACTCTGCATTCTCGGCAGCCGGGATGTGTCCGTTTGCGTGGCTTTTAAACGTTGGGGTGAAGTCCTGCTGGTAGTCGGGGTTGTTGATGCTGTTCTGCGGCTGGTACTTTCGCACGCTGTGGACCGTGCCGTTGGAGGTGGGGGAGAAGTGGTCGGGGAGGGGGACCTGGTTGAGGTACTCGGGCCCGGCAGCACCGTTCTTGAAGCAGTTCAGGTATTCGGCCTCGGCCTCGTCGGAGGAGATGGTGGGGAGGATGCTGCGCGGCGGGCCGGGGTGCTGGTAGACGGGGTTCAACATGTCGGAAGCCACAGCCTGGTTCATGTAGTCTGTGGAGGAGAAGGTTCGGCATGAGTCAGGAAAGAAGATTAAACATATCATTAAGTCATAAAAAATACAATTAGCACAGTCTCAAGATGGTAATGGATAAGATGAAGCAAACCCCAAAAAATTGAAGACTCAAATTGGTTTTCTTTACCAAAACAACTATAAAAGGTGTTCTGGCAAACCAATAAGAACAGATCACAGTGTCCGATGTGTTTTGTAACAGCATGTTCTTGAAGACATGAAATGATCGCTGTTGCATAACCAAATGATTTACTCTCAGATTGCGATGTAGAGTACTGTTGTATAAACCACGAGAAAACATTTGAACTTGATGCTGTTTGAAACTGAACACTTGCCTGGAGCTGGCTGGAAGGCATCATCCAAAAATTTATCTGTGGGGTCTGGGATGTAGCGGAGAACCATGCTGCCGTCTCTGCTTTGGAATCCGTTCTACAAGGAATAGCATATCATATTAGTCTCTAAAACGCACCTGTTAATACATTTTACACCATGACTGACATTTTCATGTGCCAAGACCATGTATTGAGGGTGGAGTCCAGATGTTTTTTTTTCTTACTATTAAACCGTTTCTGCTGTTGCACGTTCCAATGCTGCTGTTGAGGCTCTGCAACAAAGATAATAAACCTTCATTCACATCTCTAGACACAGCATCACAGAACGTAATCATATTACATTGGTACTTACTATAAGATATAGTCAACATCTTCTTAACCTTTCTCCTGCTTAGATTTTAGAAGGCCAAGCATTTATAAATCAAGGATTGTGTGCATGAAGAGGACAAGGATCAAAGGGGAACAGTACGAGAAAGAATGGCAGAAAAGTTAAAGCCATTATTTTCAACAGTCAGAAATGGATCGCGTTGAAAAGGTTTACCAGAATCCTGAATCACCAGGACCAAAAAAGGCTCTAACTTAATGATAACTAAAGTCGTTTGGACTGGAACTATAGTCTTATTATGTCTGGTGAATTGATCAAATCCTACTGTCTGCAAAGGTAATCACACTTGAAAGGGCTTTGGAGGAACCGGTCTTTCAGCAACAGGCATGGAGCCCAGACAGAGTAGCCAGGCCAGCCCCGCACACACGCAGGGGTTGAAGCCAAACAACCGGACTTCTCCTTAGCTCTATTGCTATTAATCGTGGGGTAGCAGAGAGAGGAAGCTTGAGTGAGCGGATTGATTGTTTGTGTGAGTGAATGTTAGGGTCGGGGTGGGTGGAGTAACAAAGAAGCAGGAAGCAGGAAGTGAACACAGAGGTTAAGGGTTAAAGCTCAGGTAGAGCCGTAATGTTTTGATTGGCCATGTTTTCCCTCCACTGCAGACGTGTGCCCGGATAACATTTTGCTGGGGTCGCTAAAAAGGGGTCTGGCGCTAACTTAGCATGCATCAGCGTGGCCTGTCCCAAGATGTTCTGCCTCTCACAAGGAAACTTTAATTGCTTCCAACATGCTCCAAAGCACTATAAAACGTATCACTTCACTTTATGGCCGTTGGAAATCTATAAAGATCCAGACTCTGTTCCTCTGCACGACAGTTTACTGTGGTGAGACCTTACCATCCGTTGACACAGGCCACTGAAGTTATTCCGCTTTGTCATTCCTGCAATACTTTTTTGCTTCTTTATTTTCTTTATTTTGTTTGTATTTTTTTGTATTTTGTTCCTTGTTAAAAGGGCACAGCAGCAATAAAGCCGTAGCCTCAGTCAATTGACTATGCATTGATAAATAAATAAAATACTCCATGCACCATGATACACAAATACAGAAGGCCATGGCGCGGCTAGACCTATATATCTGGTTGTGATATCAGCCTAGGTGTCAAGCACCTTCTAAGCCTTTGCTGTGGTTTGTGTGCACGTACCGCTGAGTGAAGCAGGGGCGTGCGCGACGTGCTGGGGCTGCTGAAGAAGCCCTGCTGGGGCAGCAGGTACTCATCAGCATCCACGGCGTCCTGCATGTCCTCGCCGCTGATCAGGCTACGGTAGAACCGACTGTCAGTGGGACTCGGCAGGTGCATCCGATCGTCACCCTGGAAACGGGCGCCACATGTCAAACATCCACTGATGTAGTAGATACAGTGTGCACAGATGATTAACACAGTTTTGCCTTGTTTGTCTTTGCCCATCAATAAACCTTGTTGCATCCGGATACTTTAGAAAGAGTTTGGGTGTACCTGAATGACCAAGTATCGCGGGGGATCCCGCGCCATCTTGGTGAACTCAGACATCAGCTCTCTGAAACGAGGCCTGCTGTCCGCGTCAATCATCCAGCCTGCGCAGAGAAAAAAAGGCCCTGTTTTTATTTCTATTCATAAAAAAAACATTTTCACGCCTGGGCTTCACTGTGGTCATCTCAATATGGACTGTGAACAATTCATGGATCGCAACAGTCGGCTCCATAGTTCCACACACTTACATTTGACCATGATCATGTAGACGTCGATGGTGCAGATTGGGGGTTGTGGTAGGCGCTCTCCTTTCTCAAGGACGCCTGCAATCTCGCTGGCCGGGATCCCGTCATAGGGCTTGGTTCCAAACGTCATCAGCTCCCACACCGTCACTCCTGAAACAAACGGAACCAAGACGCCACTCATTTCCAAACTTTATTTGAAGATGGAGGGACTTCTGATTTTCAGAAAAAGCCACCAGAAGGTTGTAATGACCCGCAAAGGGTCAAATGGACGTGGCTCCTCTGGCTGGGTTAGCCAGAGTGGCAGAAAGCCTGCGCTTCCTCTGAGACTGGAACACTTTGAAAGAGGAGACACAAAGGGGAGGGAAGACAGGGGAGATAGAAGGGGGAGGAAGCCTGCTGATCGTGCAAGGGCCTGCTGATGTCTTTGCCTTATAAAACCCACTCTTTGGCCAACAAAGAGAAATGCATATGTGTGTGTGTGTGTGTGTGTGTGTGCATAGGCACACGTGTTGATTGCCTGGCAGTGTGTGTGTGTGTGTGTGTGTGTGTGTGTGTGTGTGTGTGTGTGTGTTTGTGTATGTGTGTGTGTGTGTGTTCATGTGGTTTTCCTTGAACCGGAAGACCTGTTTATGCGGGCTGAGGCTGTAATTGTCTTATGTCCACCTGAGAAGTATTATGGTCCACCTGAGACCCTCCTGTACCTGTCTTAATAAACCAGCTGCTGGGAAGGAGATATCCCTATCTGTACTTGAGTGTAATCTCCGGATCCAGGAACAATATTGTTAGTTCTGGAGTTACACTATTATTCTGGAACAAGGCCACTGCAACTTGCAGTACATTGCAAAAGTACAGAAAGTTTTATCCATTTGATTTTAAAACGTGTTTTAAATTAAAGAGATGCAAACAAAGGTTTGATTGACTTGATATTTATGATCTGCTTATTACGTACCATAACTCCATACATCGCTCTGATGTGTGTACGTTCGAGACAGGATCGATTCCAGGGCCATCCATTTTATAGGTACCTGTCAAAAAGAGAAAATTAGCAATGATTTACTCCTTCCTCCACACATCTCCTCCACCTAGCACTGCCAATGACTGCAGGCCAAAACAAGTATTACGTAGCTGAAGTGATCTGAAACAAAATGTACTGGTTGTATGAGGGTGAAAGATTGTTCATATAAAGTAGCTTTTTTAACTAAAAATAATAACTAAAATAAATAAATAAAATAAAACTAACTAATGAGAAAGTCAAAATCCAATCGAGTTTATCAATTTATCAAGCCAGACCAGAAGCATAAGTTGTAATAAAATAAATATTTAAATTTTTTGGAGTAGACAGTGTAGTAATAATATATTCTGCAATACATACTATATATGAAATATATACATGTACATATTTTTTAAGTAGCTAGAGTTGTGATAATATTCATGTACGCTATATTTACTGTATATAAACATAAAGCTGCGAGAGTTCCAGTGTGTGCTGCGTTTCCGTTCGTTTCAGGTTCCGGTCGGTACCTACCTTTCCTCCATCCGCGTGGTACTCCTTCTCATCTGCGTTCAGCAGCTTGGCCAGGCCAAAGTCGGTGATCTTGACATGTTGGGGGGTCTTGACAAGAACGTTGCGAGCCGCCAGGTCCCGGTGCACTAAATGTCGCTCCTCCAGGTAGTTCATCCCCTGAGGTCAAAACCAAAGGTCAAGCAATGATCAACTTTTTGTTATCCACTGTCCAAGTCACAGAACCTTTGTGGGAATCAGGTAAACGTTTTTGGAGTTATGCTGGTAAACAGGTCATTTGTTTATCCAAGACATCTAGCATCAGAGCAGGGATTTCAGCAACAGCCCATATCTATATATCCGTAGCTCAAGCCTCCTGGCATCCAAATTGGATTCCCGTCCCGTTACCTTGGCGATCTGCACACACCAGTTGAGCAGGTACTGGGAGCCGATGTGGTCCTTGTTCTCTTTGATGTAGTCCAGAAGGCAGCCGTAAGGCATGAGTTGGGTGACCAGCTGCACAGTGGAGGTCAGGCAGATGCCCAGCAGGCGACACACATGGGGGTGGTCCACAGTGGCCATCACGTAGGCCTCCTGGAGCACAGGGGACAAAAAGCAATTTGATGTCACTTTGCAAGGCCTGGTGTCATTTTGTAGAAAGGACTGATTGACCTGCACGTTGTTTATCTATTTCTGCGATTTCAGTTGGGTTTGTTTCTAAACGGGAGTCAGCCTAACGAAGATCAACTGTGTGTACGGCCCTGATACACAAAGATATCCACACACTCAGTTGTATAAAAATCATGATAAAACTGAGTGAGTTTTTATAGATTAGCATGGAGCTTTTAACATATTAGGGTCACTGGATGTCTTCTCTTATGGAGTATTTCTCCATCAATGTCATGTTTTCTCGTCCAATTCACTGAATATAAGTGACCCGAGAAACAATATGATGTAAAGTATAGATCTAATTTCCCCTTCAGGTAACCTTTCAGTAAGAAATCGAATGAAGAAAAACAAGTCTCTGGAGCAGGCTTTGAAAAAAGACTAAACATGGTAGGCCGTAAAGAGTTTGGGGAGTTAGCCGTAGAGAAAACGGTGAGGAGGACGATGTTTGTGTCAACAAGCGTTCCCAAAGTAGAACATGCACCATCTCTGTAAAACCTCAAGCATTTCTGCATTCTTAAAATAAAAGAACCGACGTGGAAAGCACCGTTTGTGCTTCTGGAACTGCACTGCATTCCTTCCCAGAACAGCTCAAATCTTGGATTAGGACACAACCCACACGCCTAGCTCGTCAAAGAGTTAATCTAATTTCCTTTGGCCTCCCAGGAGGAGTGCTTGCTTTGGAAACCAGACACACAAACCGTCCAATCCAAAAAGTGGTAATTAGCAATGAATAAAAGACCAGGTGGTAAGAATTATGTTGAAGCGAAGTGATGCTCAAAATGTTATCTGTCATGCAATAATTCTAAGATGTTACTTCAGGTGCCTCAATGGACCATATGATTAGCCTTTCAAGAGCAGACTCTTGGGAATGGTTTGTCAATAAAAATAGCAAACATTTTGTGTAGTTAATAATGTAAGTTTGTATACTTATTTTTGTTCAATATCGAGAGTCCATTTAAAAAGCATGTTAACTTAGTTTAACTTCTAACTTACTTAGTTTAAGTTTAACTGCGTGCAAGTCAGTCAGAGAACAAAGTTACTGTAGAACCTCACTCCTTCAAACCTAAAACTTCTAAACCACGATGAAGACATGGTATAATCTGCAATAAAATGCAACAGAAACGATGCAAACAAGTAGTTAAAACTACTGCATGTTGAAATGTGAAACCATTGCTTATCTACGTGACTCATCTGGGAATCAATCGGATGTGATGACAAATCCTGTGGTCTGAACAGGAAGGTTTGGATGAGTGAGGTCCCAGTAATAAAGTGCACAACCCAGCATGACGTGTGGCGTGCGACTCACGTCCAGGATCTCCTTGTTGGCTTTGGGAGACGAGGCCTCTCTGAGGACTTTGATGGCCACGGGTATCTTCACGTCCTCCCCTTCAGGAACCCACAAGCCCTGCGGCAACACCACCAGGTCAGTCAGTCAAACGGCCAGCAGGGCTAACGTGCAACCACGTGTCATTGTCTAATGCATAGGATTGGTCATCTTCGTATTCATCATTTATACAGTAAGTAAAAATCATTTAACATATTGGTGATTTAAAAAGATTGCAAGCACTGAAGTAAAACCCAAAATATGCAATGCTAACATTTCACACAGACAGACACACACGCCCACGCCCACACACACGCACACACACACAAACAAACACACACACACACACACACACACACACACACACACACACACACACACACACACACACACACACTAATGATAATCAAAGTGGACTGTGCCATGATGTTGTAGAACAGAAATGTGGCTGTTAATTGAAAAATTAACAACAGATGAGGAAGGGAGGGAAAGAGTAGAGGGATGTTGCTCTAAGGTGCATTCTTAACCCAAGCTGTACTCTGAAATAGAAACTCATATGATGTTATACTGTTACTCTTTCAACAACATAATGGTAAAGTTATGCATCAGTTTCCTTTTTTTGACAAAGTCATAGGTAGGCACAAAACTTTGCTAAAGATGTCTCACAGCAGAACAATTGCCGTAAAGAATGGCAGTAGAAAACGAATGGGATTGAGCCTTAAGAAGAGCATTCACCTTGTAAACTGTACCAAAGGCCCCTGATCCCAGCACTTTGATCTTCTTGAACTCGCTCTCTTTTAGGATCCGGAGCAGAGCTTGGTTGGGCGCCTCACCACTAGGGGTCAAAGGTTCAACCAACTGAAACACATTGACGAAATTTCAGTCATACAGCAAAACACCAACGAAAAGAAATTACTGTATGAATACACAAAATGCTGGGTGTAGTGTTCAATTTCTCAAGAACACAGTGAGAGTGCCAGTTGATAGGTGATGCCTGACCTCTCTCTCCTGGAGCAAACGGCGCGTTGTCCTCTTTCTCTTGATGTGGCGGCGGCGGAGCAGCACAAAGACGGACAGGCTGGCCAGGAGCACCGCCAGGAGCCCGCCCACCACTCCAGCTGCTATCATGGATAGGCCAGGCCTGCAGGAAGGAAGGGACCGATCAGTAAACCGAACAACAGACCATCGGGTGAGTTCTGTTGAGTCATTGCTCCTGTGTCTTCTTTGGTACTCACCCTTTAGTTTGACAGCCTTTCAAACCAGGGCCGGTGCATCTGGAACACATCGAGGAAGAGACATCCTTTAGGGTTGCGTAACAGTACACAGAGTATTTTACATATTCTTTAAGCGACAGTTCACCCATTTTCCATCTTCTGATATGTCTTTCATCAGATTCCAATGTTGTATTTTAAACACTGTAGTGTCTTTTAGCATTTTGCAATCAAACAGCAGAATGTCAGACAAGTTTAGAAAATGACACTCTTCGGGGGTCGTTCCTGAATTTTCTTTAAACTATCGTCTATTTCTGCCAAGAGGAGAGCATTTGCTGGTTCTAAGTTGATTCACCAAATGTTCTATATGTGTTGTACACCGAATTAACGAGGCCAGTGGTAGAGAACATGTGAATTTCACTTACATTGATCCTGTGAAACAAACTTATTCAATAGTCACACAGATCAGCCTAAACAACAACATATATTGTTTAGGAAAATCGGTGAAGTACCCCTTTGAGACAGATTACGTTTATTTTTGTTCATGTTTCTGGGAGAGCCATGTTTTACCCATCGGTACAGTTCTTATGGCACAGCTGGCACACTCTGGTTTCATCAGCGTATTTCCAGACCCGAGTGTCATCATTCCCTGGCAGGCCATTGGGACATCGAGGGACACAGAACTGACCATCCTGGTAGTTGGCACATTTGGTGCAATTTCCAGGACCCTAAAAGTAGGATGAACGCTTAGCACAAAACATTGCACGTAATACAAACTTTAAAAGAAACCTGTGCTAAAAGGATTAAAGTGTTTCATGTAACAAAGTGGTCTCCCCAGCAACTACATAATAAACCACAACAACATTCCTGACCTTAGCTTATGCATCTCAACATCTAGAAAGGCCAATCCGCAGCCACAAAAGTAGTATAATTTAAAATATATATATATATATATATACATATATATATATATATTGATTGCAGTGCTGCCACAGTATTTTTATTGGTGTTTTGTTGTACTGTTAACAATAAAATTACATTATTTAATTTGATTTGATTTAATATATAATACCTGCCACCTCTTTTTGTGGAGCAAGCTCTACCTGAAAAACTTAGTGGCAGCACTACCACCGGTGTAAAATCTTAGCCTGGAGCCCTGCTTTGCAACGTGAGCAGGTTAAAGTGACATTAAACATTTGAGAGAAACGTACAGGGGCACTACAGGTCTCCGTTCCGTTGAGCGGCTGGCACTCCGGGTCACACTGCAAACAGACCTTGTCCACCACCACCTCCCTGGGCTCCCTGCGCAAGAAAGACATACACTGAGGCACACATTTTCATCTCAAACAGTTACATGTTCAACTAAAATGCCTGATCTGTGTTGCTTGGGACAAAAGTTAACATGTAAGCCCTGCGCACATTCAATGTTTGACAGAGCCGGCCCTAAGATAAACAAATGTGAGAGAATGTGTGTCACGCTAGACTACATGTTAGCCTTCATGTGATTCATAAACGATCGAGTTCAGAGGAGTGCTTGGTAAAGTATTTCACTGGGCCCTGATAAAACCCTGTTGCTTGATCTACTATCTGGTGAGGTTGATGAACACAGACAAAAGCTGCACAACAAATACAACTAATGCTTAAACTTCTTCATTAAATAAGATGAAAGCCCATCAATAAGGGGGAGATGTTTTTCTTGAGGTCGGAAGGAAATATTCCTCCCTCAACTTCCTCTGTAGTGTAGATCTATGAATGGATGAATTGACATTTTGATTGCATTTCATTGTGGCTTTCTTGACCGATGGGTTGAAAGATACCATGCCATTTGTAAGGCAGGACTGTGCCCCCCCCGCCCCCCCTTACCCTTCCAGGACACTACAGGTGTCGACACAGCTCTCCCCGCGGCTGAAGTCTCGGCAGGCCAAGCACATAGTGGGGCCAGGCCCCCAGCAACCCTCCTTGGTGCACTTTGAGTCGCACGTGTTGTTCTGTAGACCTTTGCAGAAGAGACACAATGTTTTTACTTCCAAAGATCCCACATACAAACTATATATGCAAAAAGCAGATGGAAACCTTGCATACCGCAGGCGGTGTCGTCGCAGTTCTCCATAAGCTTAACGGTCTGGCCCTCCGACTTGAAGAGGGCCTTCCAGTGGCGCTTCTTAGTGTAGCACAGGTTGGGGTTCTTGTTGATGACCACGTCGCCATCACTCACCTCCTTCAGCGACCGCAGTCCCAAGTACTCGATGTTTAGCTGGGAGATGGCCAAACTGAATGCACCCCTGGAGAGAGCAAGAGAGAGAGGATAGAGTTTGTAGATGGAGTTTGCAGAAGTGTTGGATGACCCAGATATATTTTTTTTGTACAAGGCTAGGGACGATTGAGAGGGATGAGGGAGTTTACCGCTTTGTCCGCCCACGAATGATCTCCAAACTCTCAAATGAACTGAGGGACGTCATGTTCTCTGGCCAGTTCTGAATCAACAAGTGTCCTGGAAGACCCCCGAATTGAAATTATTACTCATCACATACAATAAAACGCAAAGCAACCCAAAAAGAACTTCTGAGCTGTATTTTGGCACATTGCTGTCTTAAATACCTTTGGAGACAATGCCTTAAGGGCTTTCATTGTCATACCCGTGATTTCTTTGACTGTCTTAAAAACATCCAGTTGGGCAGGGTCCAACTTTGGCGTCTTAGTATATTCATCCCTGCAAATTCATATAGAAATATCAAATATAATTTCTTAGTATAGGTACAAAATGCCTTTGAGTGGTTCATAGACCCTTTTCTTGTCTCACCCGTGGATGGAGGTGTGGAGGATAGCTATGCTCCCACTGATTTTGGTGCAGTTCCTGAATGAGTCAATGTTGGTGGCGTTGATGGACAGCGTCTTGGCAAGATCTCCCATGCCAAGCCCGTTGCAGACTGTATGCAAAAATGGAGTGCAGCGCAATTTTTTTTTTTTGCAGTTAAATCCATATTTTGCTAAAATCAGCTAGTTACCATGAGCACAAGATTACACTAGGCAAGTAGAGAAAGAGACTGTTTTGAAAAAGAAAAGCACTAGCTAAGCCAACATCAAAAGGCAGTTATACGGTAACGGAACATTAACATGAGACTCATGGCTAAACCTCCATGCTAACAGTCTTATGTACTTCAACGTAAACATTTGTTTGAGGGATACCTTTTGGACACAGTCCTTGACACTTAGTGCATTTCCTGATCCCTCCCTCATCCACTTCATATGTGTTCCCACTGCAAGTGCGCACGCATGCACCTTGGTCCGTCACAACATAGTTATCTGGGAGAAGAATTATGGTGATGATGGTTAATAATAGCAATTTCCTTGTAAAATAAATGTTTCAGCATTATATATAGTATATAAATTCACATGTGTCATGTAAAGTGAGTGCTTGGAAATATATACATATATATCTTCAACCAGAATGTCCCAATAACCAAATCAATTAAATTAGTAGTAATTTCCCTCATTAGTGTGGTTCCATAACAACTGTGTAGTTTTAAAACTAATCTGCCCTGAAACGTAATAACTTTTCTTCCAATTTCATTGTATAAAATTAAACTCAGAGCAGTTGGCACCACTGTACATATGAACATAGAGAAGAAATCTGGGCATTTCCTTTGCATATTAGAATGTAATAAAAAGACGCCCCAGTGTGTTTCAAATCGCATTTTGAATGTTGAACTAATTTTGAGTCTCGGGAAAACAGGCCATTTATCTAGGCATTCAAGATAACAAGCAATTACCCATGGTACTAAATGCTACAACATTAGCCAAGAAGAAACAGCAACCAAACAATTTCTTGATCACAATAGAGGTTGTGAAGAAGAAAAAAAAACCTATTCCCAGATGTACATTCGGACATTTGTCTCTCTCTTTGTCCAGCTACTATCGATCCTTACGTGGGCAGCTCTTCACACAGGTGGCCCCAAAGCTGTACTTCCCATGTGGATTGGACACCAGCTGGTGCAGGTTGGGGTCATAGCGCATGAGGCCTGGACATGTGTCCTTGCACATCCCCTCGTCCTGGAAGTCCCGGCAGGCCTGCAGTAGAAAAACAACAACGATGGCCCCGGCTGCTTTTACAGTCCCATAATGGATCCCAGGACTAATGATAACACCTCATTCCTCTGCGGAACCTCCCACCGCCTCCCGGACGGAGTGAGAGTCTGGCTGCTCAAGGTTCAGCTCTGATAAAGGCCTGCAGGCCCTGATAGGACGTCTGTCTATTGGAAGCAGAGCGCTACAATGCTCTCTCTCTCTATCGCCAAGCCATTTTTAGTCTTACTCAAAACTACTGTCTACCATCAGGGATCGACTGTTCAGAACTTGGACTTTCATCATCTCTTATTTCTAATTACTGAACTGGCTATCGTTTCTCAAACAGTGGCAGTCCTATTCTCAGAAAAGACAAACAGCAACTTGACCCACACTTGGTGGGAATGAGCTCAACCGCAGAATGGGAAGCATTGTGGACCAGGTTCCAGTGGCCTCCTGCCTCATAGCCCCTGCAGTATGGTTCACGGTGTCTTACCAGACAGTCGGTGGCTCGGGGTCCCGTGCAGCCGGCAGCGCAGTGCTCGTTACAGCAGTCGCTGGGGGAAGGCCCCTTGCATCTCTTTGAGCACTGCTGCGCACAGTTCAGCTTCGTCACTACAGAGAGATATATGACTCAATTAGGGCGCACAGCAACACATATACAAAGACGTCAAATAGGGACACTTTTACGATCGACCTGTAAATCCATTCTTATAAGAGTTATTCATCAAATCCACATGGTGTCTAATAACCTTCTGCTTTTCAATTTCTTTTATCAGATGAGACTTACAGTAAAAAAACTCATCAAATCACACCGATGTAGTTGCAAACAATTCACAGACAGACAATATTTTCTGGTGCTAAATATTGCCAGGGAGCGTAATTGAAATAAAACATAAGCCAGGCAGGGTAGTTTCAATAAAGCCACCAGTACTTAGGCCAGGCAGCTTTGTTTCACTAAGGACATCAGAACTTACATGTCTGACAGTTCTCTGGCCCAGAAGCCCAACACGAACCATTAAAGCAGCTGGGGTGACATTTTTTACCTGTGTGATAAAGACAGGCATATTAAGACACTCATTTCCAGACACCCAAAGACTAGTTATAATAGTAAATATACTATAAAAGCTGTCTCATAATCTGTGAACCCTTATTCACATTTTGTTTAAACCGTGAAGTTGACTGCAGACCGGGGTTAATGGCTAACAGGAAGTGTCCACCTGTTTTTATAATACCACATGAACAACAATCTCAGAATCAATCATTAAACAAGAGAATTTTTATTGGCATTACACTTACAGAGTCGATTGTTGCTGTATAATGGCAACTCCATGTTGGGTTTGCTGTCGACGTTTACTATGTCGTACCACTGAATGGTCTCCACGTTACATAGCTGGTTGCCAGAAAATTTCACTCCTCCATTGAGAATTTCTGTGGGACACAGGAAGAGAAAAACAACTTCAATGACCACTAAAACCAGATCCATAAACAATCCATTCTACTTAGCAACGGATGACATCATCGTTTTCCTGTTGAATCTGACCTGTGAGACTGGTCAAAGGAAGCTCATTGGTCCACTGGTTTGTAGTCTTGTTGTAGTTGAGCACCACAGCCAGTGCAAAGCCACCCTCGTTGAGAGAGTGGCCACGTATGATGCGCAGGTTCTCCAGGGGAATGCGGGACACCGTGTTGAAGGCAATCAGAACATAGCCACCTACTTCCTGGATAGACTGGGGGGGAAGGAAAAATAGAGCTGGGTTCATAAAGTTGCTTGACCTCCTCCTAATTGTATGCAGTAAAAGCTTGTGTATGAGAGATGTGTTTGTGTGTGGTCGGGGACTGCATCCAGGAACATATTTCTGCTTGTGTTTACCACCTCTTTAGATCTTGTGGTGTGACACAAACCCTCTGCACTAAACCCTAGTCTCCACACCCATGCCCTGACCTAAAACTGAATTGTCAGGCCAATGAACGTACATGTACCTCTGGGCCATTTCACAGAAAAATGGGTTGGTTATATAGGAGCGCATCCCGGACTAAAGAGTAAGTCTCAAACAAGGGGACAAGCTCAGCGTCATTGCCTCTGCAGAAATAAATTACGTACTGGGAGGCACAATTCTGATTCAGTTGAAATCTGAACTCCTCTGAACTCTGAACACACCAGGTCAAAAGTCCGAATTCCCTCTTCATTGGGTTTGCATGTTTAAAGTGGCCGAGAGACTTCCCAGCCAAACGTCAACACTGATCTGTCATACTATGGCGGTTGCCTATATCGTCTGTCATCTCTGTGGCCTACTGTGATGCTGACCTTGAGGAAGGAGAGGTCTTGGTTATCCTGATTGTAGGTGATCTCCAGGTTCTCCAGGACCACAGTACAGTTGCTGTAGGTCTTCACCATGTTCAGGTAGTGGTCCTCCTTGGAACCCAGCAGGTTGAAGCGGTTGGTGGTGCCCTGGCACACTGTGAATAAAGCGCACATGGTGGAGTTTGTGAGATTCTTAAAGTATGGTACCTCGCTCTACCATGGTTGTTTTGACCAACAATTTAGTATTTTGCAAGACCATATTCAGAAAAGGTAGCACTATGTAGATGGGTAGGACCTGAAAGTGTTGACAAAAGTACTATATATTTATGGTGCATCCTGTACCGTATGTACTTAATATGAATGCACATTAATGTGAAATGTATGCATGTATGTATGTATGCCATGTCATGCCTCTCTTCTAATACAAACATGCTTTCCTTTTTTATTTCAGATTATGTTGCAATTCTTTTTGACAATTTGCAGGGCACAAAAAGGTCTTTTTTGAAACAAATCTAAAATGGGACCTCCATTCCAGCAACGGCAGCACTTGCTGACTTGAAGTGAGCTAGCTATATTTATCTTGGCATCAGGCTGATTCTTTCCACTGCTATGCAAGCTAGTTCAAACAATCACTCACTACTACCATAGTCTCTAGGTTTTGTCGTCTCTGTGAAAGTATTTTGGGTTAGGCATAGACTGAACATTCATGTTCATTGACTCTACAGTCAACAGAATACTAATCAAATCATCTTAAAGCCTTTATTTTTTCTTGATAAAAACAAGATTTAGTTTTTCTGTAATTCCCTTGTACTGCATATATTTTTCATGAAGTATTAGCTAGTATGCCCCTCTAGTTTGTTTAGAATCATGTGTGATATACCAAATGTATTTCCCACAAAGATACCAAAAACAAAATAAGATTTGTTATCATGACAAACACCAAGGAAGAAAAAGAAAAGTCATCAGCATCTAATGTGGTTGTTGGGTATGCTTTGCAGGGTTCTTGATAAGTCCACAAAGAATTCAAGGATAATTGTTAAATGGTTTTCTAATAGAATGTGGCCCTTGGGAAAATGGATCTTCCTCTGTAGGAACTGTTCACTTTATCTCCAGATTGAACCAGTCTGGCTTGTTCAGACTGAAACTGTGAATAATTGGCTCAGGTAAGCGTCAATCAGTTTGTTTTCTTAACACCTCCACAAAGGCCAAATGCTGGTGGTGACAAAGTGGCTGGTCATGTACCGTAGCGAGCATGTAGTTTATTCTATTGCGGTTGAAATAAAACCTAAGATGAATCATGTTCGACTGAAACGGAGTACAGAACATGACTTCTTCCTCTGTTAAGTATCAGGGTATTTAGTCGTTGTGGTGGTGTTGTCAGAGCATTCCCAGACATGCCTGTTCTTGAGAAGAATCATGCTTAAACACTCAATCCCTTCAGCCTATTATACAATGCACAATAAGCCTTTCTGATTTGCATGATAAATAGATTAAATTTGACAGTGCTTATCTATACAGACTACCATATTGTTGATTTAATCCAACAAAAAAGGCTCAGCAACAAAATGTACATACAAAACATTCCACTTTCTGCTTTTATTACTTGGCAATTGCAAACGTGTGAAATTGACAGTGATTGTGATGTAGGCCTAGGAAAGAAAACTCTGGAAACTTAGGATAACTGGTGTTCATAACAGGGTTTCCGCATCCGAATTTCTGTTAAATGAAACCTTTAAAAAAACATATACATTTTAGGTAAAAACACAACATTCAAAATAATTTGGAAAAATTAAGTTAAATCTAGGAAAAGCTAAACATGATATTTTTTTTAAACTTGGCTCCCCATAAAATATGTGATTTATTTTGTGTGTCTAAAACCTTCTTTATCGCGGTTGACCCAGTTCACAGAGCCAGTGATAGGATCACATTGAGTGCAGTATGAGAGGCGTTAACAGCTGTCTTCCTCTATGGTGCTCTTCCTCATTAGTCTCTCCCCGAGGGGGCTTGCTGGCTTAAACCTTCCTGCAGTGCACCGTCTACCCACTCAGCAAGCGCCTTGGCAACAGAGGCAGACTAGACGAGCAGGGTGACCATTTTAATTAGAGGAGGCATGCCAGATTAAATTAGCACTCATTAGCATGGAGAGAGGGTTTACCGCAACTGTGATTAACGCACGGTTGACATCAAGATAGGCCTAAGAATAGAGCTGGGAGAGTGTGTAAACAGGTTAGTGCTCAGTGAACATCGATCTTATTTGACATTATATATGGATTTTAAAGATAGGGTATGGCCGTGTCACGATGTGATGCTGCAATGGCAGGCTTGAAAAGGCTTCAGGTCACGATAAGATATCTCTGGTATTTCATGGGTGCATGAGTCAAAGTGAAAGAGAGCAAAGGTTTGACAAGACGATATGGCTGACGTCTTGCATGGCTTTAAGTAAGAAACGCAATTGCAGTAAAGCCACTGTAAACATTGGTTTGTATGAAGCAGAGCATTTCATCAACTGGTTTATGGCCTACGAAGGTAGTGCCCCTAAATGACCTGTAATTACCATGCCATAAATCACAACCTTCCTCATCACGGACTCAACAACTGCACTATAAAAAAACTGGCAATCTTCGGACTAAGTCAAATCACATTGTATCAACAAATTATTTCAATGCAATCAGGAAATATGATAATATAGTGAACATAATCCTCATGATTGGAAAATGGTTTTAGTGCTTTTTAGTGCAATTATAAAATTATCTGCATTGTACAAATATTAACTGGCCGTAATTCTTTTTCAAGACCAGAACTGACAAGTAACACCACATCTGGGACCAATACGCATGGACATTCTGGTGGCGGAACGTTTGTCGTTATGACTCACCATGTGACACAGTAACCTACAGTGCAGGTGTATACTTCAAAGGAGTGGCTTGGGATGATGAAAATTATCCTTGAGTGGTTGAGATTGACAGGGCTCACTTTATTGCTTCACTTCCTCCAGCTGTACGGTCGTCACACACAACAAGGGAGTGGCAGCTGTAGCATATCTGCTCTGTGTTTTTGTGTGCTTGTGTTCCTTTGTGTGTGTCTTAAGTATATACATATGCAATCGGCCTGGTTGACACCCATTTGGAGAGGGTCCAGGTGAACAAGGCTGTACAGAACATTCCCTGAAGCACGCTGCACACAGCAGCACCCACTCAGTCAGTGCAAAGCCTCGACAAACCTGACCATTAGTCATCTAAGCTTGCCTCAATACATGCTCACACACCATACGTTTGATCTTTACTAGCGAGAACAGTGCTAATCTGCAACTGTTTGGTGAAATTTCTGTTTCTGGAGGCGATCAGATCCAAAGTTGGAAGACTGTGGGGGTGGCCGTGGAGGCCGTCTTATCTATAAGTAAGATACTCCTATCCACACAAATGTGATACTTCTGCGAGAGTTTGCTGTTTTTGTGTGATAAATGTGTAAATACGTTTTTCCGTTCTCTGGCTTCTTTGCTAGAGCCTGGAGGAGTGGTCAGTGATCTCCCCTGCCTGTGAAGCGTGTGCTCGAATCCCATGGCATGCTCTGTGGACTGCTATGATGTTGCGTAACTTTACTACAGTCTCCTGATGGATGCATTCTTTTAGTGAGAACAACGGCAATGAGGACTTCCTGTCATAGACTACCTGGGATCAAATTACTCCTCAGCCAGAGACGGCTAATTCTATTATCCGAAACTCGAGCCATAATTAAAGGGAAGTGGCAATGTTTATTGTTATTCTTGTTTATTGCTCTCTCCAAGTCATCATAATCTTTTACGTAATCCGGCCTCCACATTGTCCCTGCTTTGGCATCAAATCGATTGTATTACCTCATCTCCTTCATCCAAAGGTAAATTCACTCAAAGACGCAATGGCAACAAGTTGATGACAGACGAAGAAGATAAAATTCAAAACAATCAATCTGAAACAAGCCTCGTGTTCTTAAAAACAAAACAAACGTTTACATTGGGAGTCCGTTATACTTTCCCTGGCAGAGTGTACATGCTCTTTAGGGGTGCGTTTCCAGGGGCAGAGATTCCAGGAAAGCATAACTCCCAGGCCAGCACATCAGGAATATAAAGCACTTCCTTCATTCTTCATGTGCATGCACATACTTCCTTTCTCCCGTAAAGTTTGATTAAGCAGTGGGATTTGGAGCAATTTTCCCTCATAAAATTCCATAAATGCTACTTTTTCTAACTCACAGAACAAGTAGGCCAATGCCTACAACTCCTAAAACCCCAGAGAATGTTAGACCTAAACTTTGGAGGCGCATGACCATGTGTGCATATTTGAGTTGAATACCACTACCAATATCCTGCTCTTTGTACTGAAAAGAGGAAAAGCTCCGTCTTCCATTGCGTGGGAGATGCATCAATCCCTTTGAGAAATCGTCTTGGGGCCTCTGAAAGAAAACAAGGGCTAACCAGGGGTGGCGGAAATCCCCCTGAATGGAAGCAACAACTAGGACTCTCTGACATCTCAGGAAGTCGAATCTTTGCACGGGGGTCAATCTGACATGGTCAGGCTACAATGACAGCCCATACAGTATGTCAGCTAGCTCTGGTCTCTGGGGAGGGGCTGTGGAGAGGCTCGGAGAATGTTCTCCATCTGAACTCGAGCGGAAGGAAGGTGCTTTAGCCAACCCAGATGTCGGACAGCCCAGATTCACTCAAGGCTAAGGTGTCACAAGAGGAACTGGAGGTTTCGTTATTGAAATGAAAAAAGCTCCAAATCCCTTAAAAACATATACGTTACAGAACCCCCGGCCAGCTGTGTCACACAAGAATAACTTGTGAGCTGATACGTAGGTCTCTTACATATATGCACAACACTGGGTCACACCCTTTCTGAACTTAAATTAAGCTGTGTGCTTTTAGCAGTGCAACTGTGTTGGTTCTGACCTTTGAAAGCTCTTGAAAGTGACTAAATGAACACCAAAAAAAGGACAAATGTTTACTCCACTGCCTCTGTGCAGAGGTTTGTCTGGGATCAGTGAGACATTGTTTACTCTGGGCCTCTGCTGGGGAGTTCCTCACCAATATGCAGGAACAGAGTGAGACTCCGTCTTGTAGGTTACAAGAACCATGGATACTCCCCATTGTTTACAGGCCTGTGTAAATCTGTATATTTTTAAGCATACTCGCTCTTGAATTGTATTTGATTAATTAATGTTCTTTTATGGTGTCATGTTTGAAAAGTTAGTATATGCTATAAAATGTGGCGTCTGAATTGTATGCGGTACTAACATCCACATATTTTATGGTGAATATCCTCAATCACAATTTACAAACAATGCAAGCCTACATAGCCAGATTAATTTAGACTCATGCCAAGAAAAGTCTATTAATCTTTAGTAAAAGGCACAATACAATCCCCTCCCGGTACCCCACGCTTTCAAAAAACCTCACATCCCCCACTGCATTAAAATTCTCTCAATGCACCCACCATCCTCCTAGCAGCCTACCCCATTTCCTCTAGACATTTCTCCCCATTGTAACCCCTTCCAGTCAAGAACCCCTTCTCTCCTTCCTTCTCTGCTATAGCTATACTCCTCTTCAATCCCACAGGAAGTAGAAGAGGAAGACTTGGGAAAGCGAGTGAGAGTGAGGGAGGGAGAGAGAGTGGGTGTGCCGCTAACACACTGTTCTCTCTTTTTCTTTTTTTCTTCACCGACCATCTTTATGAGTCCTGAATGGAAAGAAAGAAAGAGAGAGAAAACAACCGCAGGCAAAGAAACCCACACATTTCACACATCATTCCAGGAGGGAAAAGCAGCTGAGAGTCGGGAATTCCCTATTGGTTTAGGCACTGCTGGAGCGGGTCCTGGTTGGTATATAGCAATCAAATACACATATAGATAAGACATGCTCACAAGCATTTGTTTTCACTTTCTATGCACACAGAAAACAGAGACCCCTGGCTAATCCTTAACAGAAACTCACATTCGATAGATAGACCAGAACAGGCACTCGTCATAAAGCTATCCTGTTAGGCCTTTTTGGCCTTTAACAAATACCTTTTCTGTGCAACCACAGAATCAGTGGGTCTACTGCCAGCAACTCCGTGGTTCCCTTAGTCAGAGCATTTCACTTGCTCTCTGGACTCTCTTTAGGGATCCCATAAAAAGGCACATTCTGGGATGGGTTTGGCGGGTTAGCTTCCAGTTGCTCACGTCTTAGTCACCGTTTGACTCTCATGTCCATTCCAAAACCCCTGGTGCACGGATGAATCGTTTCTTCCCGGTTTCAACAGGAACTGGTAGTAGGGCTCAATGGCCGGAAGGGCCTAGCCATTAGCCTAGCCTAGCAGAGGAGCCCTCGGAGTTACTCGTCATTATAATGAGGGGATTTAGCCCCATTTGGTGTGACCAATTCCTTTTCCACCGTGAAACTCAGAAGAATTTTCGCTATGACTTGATAGGAATGACGTGCCAAACTGAAATGCTTAAAATGTGATGGGGATGCCAAGAGCTAAAGTTGAGTTTGTATCCAAGGTCTAACTTATACGATGTTTAAAAAATGTGTCATAACAGAGTTAAAAACAGGCCTTGGCAGAGAAGCGATGCTAGCTTTTTCTCCAGAAACAGCCCCTCCAAAGTTCTCAGCGCATTTATTGATAAAACTAGGGGTGTTGGCCTCTGCTTGACAACAAAGAGCACACACATTCCGCACAATAACCACCACCCAAAACAATGCTTTTGGCAAGCCTGTCGGTGGAGGACAGTTGTTTAAAGGCCGCCCCCGTCACTGACGTTTGAAGGCATAGAGGGGGCCTTTGGCAGGGCCTCCAACCGGCCTGCCCTGCGTCACTCATCAAAGGCACGGAGGTTTGGCAGAAACCGGGCCCTTTCCCCCTATCAGATGGTCCTCTCGGTGAACACAAGAGCCCTGGTTCCCAGTCTGTGTGTGCCAGACATGGTCCTTCCTACAAGCGCTCGAATGAAACACTTGGGAGAGTGGAGTAATGTCAAGGCAAGGGTCCAAGATACGGACTCAACCACAACCAACATTCAAAATCTGTTTGTTATTTACTTGTCTCACATTCTATTTTATTTGATTATTTGACAGTATGTACCTGCTTTCTTTATGGGCTTACAAGAAATACCATGAACGGGTTAAAAAAAAATGGGGGGAGGGTGGAGTAAAAACTATACGAAAACAGCCAATTTGTGTACATTTTGTAACACATAACCCTACAGATCTTCTGACAGAATTCCTACTCGTTCCGGAACACATGAGCTTTGAATGAACCTTTAAACCGACGGAAGGATGTTTTCTCACGGATGCATTCCACATTCCATTACTTCTCTCTCAGGCAATACGCCATGGGTGGAGAAGAGCTGTAAAGCAATGACCAAAGCAAGTTATGAACATTGCTGGTCCTTTATAATCTCTACTAAACGATGCTTTGCCATTGTGCATCTCGCAGTCACGTGACTCACATCGGGCCAGAGGATAAACCAATTGTGGGAGGAGGGGGAGGACAGCCATCGGAGACAACCCTGCCTGCATTCTTTACATATTTGGTGCTTGACTATTTGAAACACTCATATTTGATAGGAGTGGTGGTGTCAGTGCTTACATGCCCCCTGACCCTTAACCCAATTGCACTCTAATCTACAGGGGACAGGGTGTGGGGGTTATTCTGTGTGCATGGGGAGTGATTACTGGGATAATACTCTGGGATAATAATACCCAAACAAGAGCATTGATATTAAAAAACCAGGAGCCTTTAATCAGCTCATGGAGGGATTGACTGTTATTCAAGTGCAGGTCCCGTAGGCTAATCTCTCGTCTCTGGAATCACCCAGCTAGGCACTCCAGGTATGTTCTCCACCGTGTTTGTGTGGGTTTCTACCGGGTGCCTCAGTTTCCTCTCTCTATCAGAAACATGGTCAGGGTTCTACACCTATCAGTGCCCTGACCAAAGCAGTGCTCAAAAATAAAGGGTGTGAGTGTCTGATGTGTGTGTGCGCAGTCTGTTGCAATATGTTGGGTGAGCAAGTCTGATGCTAATCGGCTGTCGTGGTATCACCCAGACTGATTGGTGTGGGTAACAGCTCTCTGTCCATTAATTGGCGACCAATCTGTTTTTAAGAAAGGCGATAAAAACAAAATACAACTAATTATTATTCTTATTACTCCAGGGTAAACCTATAGTGTACACCAGCCCCAAAATAGTGAAACATTGGTAGACATAGTTGATTTTTCAAGCTCTACTGGGCCACAGTACAAGCATATTATGATTCAATAGATCGCATTTTATGCCGTTTTTCCGTACAGATTCCATGACGGATCAAACCTACTTCCACACCTAGTTTTAAAAGATTGTCAATAGTGCATGTAAAATCCCTTGTTTTAACAACCATCTTCCTCCAATTATGACAACATGCAGCGATGAAGTAGTTCATCTTACGTCCCACCAGGAGATTCAATCAGAGCTCAGCCAAGCTTCTGTGTTGATCAAATCTATCAGACATTTAGGAAAAACTCAGAGAGCTAGCCCTGTTCAAAGCTAGCACCCTACTGAACCCATACAATCAACCTGCACTCAAGCAACAAAAAACCCAACATTGTACAGTATTGATGACAGTTACGCAAGTTGATATCCGCTCATGGAAGAAATTAGTATCTGGACTACAGTCAAACCTCTCGTACATTCTTGTCATGTGTAGCCAGCTTCTCCATCTCCACACTCATAACTCAAAAAGGCGGTAGGTCACAAGGAGGAATGCCTATCATTTCCTCTCCAACAACATGTTACAATGTGCTTAGTTCTCCAAAAGCAGATGATTTCGAAGAAGACCATTACTTTTGGTCCACGTTGTGGTTTATGGTCTCACCGTAGAAACTACCAGAGGAAGTTGTCTGGACAAAGTCGATTCAAGAGTTGCCTTAATTGTTCCTAATTTAAAGGATTTGTCTATGTTGCTGTAATGTTGTTACTACAACGCTATGTTAACGGAGAAGAAGGACATGCTAAGCATCCTGGATTCCTCTAAGCATATATATCGCTTCCACCATTCAGAGCAAAGACACACATTGTTCTGTCAAACAGGAACACACTGTTGAGTCCCCCATAAGATCCGTATCCATTGCCCGGTTGTCTGACACTGGGATTAGATATCTCTATCAAACAGATAAACACAAACGTCTACTGAATTCTTTGCAGTTGACATAGTGGGGGGGGGGGGGGGGGGGGGTTTTTAAAAGTGTTTACCCGGTGTTGAAATGGGGGGGAA